>CM033792.1:30518647-30693837 GCA_019656835.1 Rhododendron ovatum | reverse complement strand
CTGGGCCCTTCCCTTTACGCTAGTTTGGGAAGTCAAAGTTCAAGGGTTTTCGTTTCTCCCTTTTTTTGGCCAAGACCTCTCCACTCATTGTCAATTTGTTTTGAGATGCACATAAAATTTCTACAAAGACCCGCCCCACCATATTCGAGCCAAAAGATGGGATTCTTGACAGCCGGACGAGAATGATGGGTCCCGGATGCCAGAGGAGAAGGAGAAGAGGTCCCGGAGGCCGACGGCGGCGCAGGTGCAGCGAATGGTAGAGGAAGTGAGGTAGTAGGTGGCTGAGGTGAACATGGCAAGATCGGCAGAGGTGGTGGTCCGTTGCACAAGGGCCAGCAGCAGACAATACAGATGGCTAGGAGAGAAAAAAGGAAGAATGCTGCGGTGGGTTAGAACATTGGACAAGAAAGAAGTTTTAACGAAGAAATTTTCTGGGAATAGGCAAGAGGTTTTCTAGGAGGTTTTCTATCAACGCAAATGCTAATCGGCGTGGGCCCGTAGAAGCACAGCAAAACTCCGGAGAGAGAGAGCGAGCTTGGGACACGAAACAAAACCTTGGTTGTTTCTACGAAATCGAAACACTGTCTAAGTCCATTTATCGAAATTAAATCAAAACCAGATTAGATTTTAGTATCAAGAAGAGTAACCCTTTTATGGAAAAACTACAGAGCTGAGAGATCTCTCTAATAACTTTCGCAAGGATCGTTGAAGTCGAGGTCGCCGTCGCCATAGCATGCCGAATTGATTGGGCGAAGTGGACAGCGGAGAGTGTGTTCGTAGAGGAAGAAAGCTCTAGTATTTCTCACTTTTTAGACTGATGAAAATAGATGGTAACGGGCCCAACGGCCAACAGAGTGCTAACGTACCATTTGGAACAAAAACAGAAAAACGACGTCGTACAACTTTAGGCACTGTTTGGAACTTATAAAAATGAAAAGAAAATAGAAGAGAAGGAAAATAAGAAGAAAATAGGAGGTAAAATTTAGTATTCATTGAACTTGAAATCTTTATTTTCTTCACTCTTTTTCTTTCAAACAAATAATAGGAGGGAATTTTTTTTAATTTTCCTTCCTTTTTCCTAAGGGATCATTTGGATGCAGCATTTGGTCGGGGATACTATTTTACCCAAGAATAAGACCCTGGGCCCTTCCCTTTACGCTAGTTTGGGAAGTCAAAGTTCAAGGGTTTTCGTTTCTCCCTTTTTTTGGCCAAGACCTCTCCACTCATTGTCAATTTGTTTTGAGATGCACATAAAATTTCTACAAAGACCCGCCCCACCATATTCGAGCCAAAAGATGGGATTCTTGACAGCCGGACGAGAATGATGGGTCCCGGATGCCAGAGGAGAAGGAGAAGAGGTCCCGGAGGCCGACGGCGGCGCAGGTGCAGCGAATGGTAGAGGAAGTGAGGTAGTAGGTGGCTGAGGTGAACATGGCAAGATCGGCAGAGGTGGTGGTCCGTTGCACAAGGGCCAGCAGCAGACAATACAGATGGCTAGGAGAGAAAAAAGGAAGAATGCTGCGGTGGGTTAGAACATTGGACAAGAAAGAAGTTTTAACGAAGAAATTTTCTGGGAATAGGCAAGAGGTTTTCTAGGAGGTTTTCTATCAACGCAAATGCTAATCGGCGTGGGCCCGTAGAAGCACAGCAAAACTCCGGAGAGAGAGAGCGAGCTTGGGACACGAAACAAAACCTTGGTTGTTTCTACGAAATCGAAACACTGTCTAAGTCCATTTATCGAAATTAAATCAAAACCAGATTAGATTTTAGTATCAAGAAGAGTAACCCTTTTATGGAAAAACTACAGAGCTGAGAGATCTCTCTAATAACTTTCGCAAGGATCGTTGAAGTCGAGGTCGCCGTCGCCATAGCATGCCGAATTGATTGGGCGAAGTGGACAGCGGAGAGTGTGTTCGTAGAGGAAGAAAGCTCTAGTATTTCTCACTTTTTAGACTGATGAAAATAGATGGTAACGGGCCCAACGGCCAACAGAGTGCTAACTTACCATTTGGAACAAAAACAGAAAAACGACGTCGTACAACTTTAGGCTCTGTTTGGAACTTATAAAAAAATAATAATAAATAAAAGAGAAGGAAAATTAGAAGAAAATATGAGGTAAAATTTAGTATTCATTGAACTTGAAATCTTTATTTTCTTCACTCTTTTTCTTTCAAACAAATAATAGGAGGGAATTTTTTTTAATTTTCCTTCCTTTTCCTTAAGGAATCCTTTGGATGCAGCATTTGGTAGGGGATAAGATTTTACCCCAGAATAAGTCCTTGGGCCCTTCCCTTTATGCTCGTTTGGGAAGGCAAGGTTCAAAAGTTTTCGTTTCTCCTGTTATCTGGCCAAGACCTCTCCACTCGTTGCCAAATTGTTTTGAGATGGACATAAAGTTTCTACAAAGACCCGCCCCACCATATTCGAGCCAAAAGATGGGATTCTTGACAGCCGGACGAGAATGATGGGTCCCGGATGCCAGAGGAGAAGGAGAAGAGGTCCCGGAGGTCGACGGCGGCGCAGGTGGAGCGAATGGTAGAGGAAGTGAGGTAGTAGGTGGCTGAGGTGAACATGGCGAGATCGGCAGAGGTGGTGGTACGTTGCACAAGCGCCAGCAACCGACAATAGAGATGGCCAGGAGAGAAAAAAAGAAGAATGCTGCGGTGGGATAGAACATTGGACGAGAAAGAAGTTTTAAAGAAGAAGTTCTCGGGGAACAGGCTAGTGGTTTTCTGGGAGGTTTTCTTTCAACGCAAATGCTAATCGGCGTGGGCCCGTAGAAGCATTGCAAAACTCCAGAGAGAGAGAGAGAGAGAGAGAGAGAGAGAGAGAGCGAGCTTGGGACTCGAAACAAAACCTTGGTTGTTACTACAAAATCGAAACAAAGCCTAACTCCATTTATCAAAAATCCAAACAAAATCAAATTAGATTTCATTATCAAGAAGACTACCCCTTCTATGGAAAAACTACATTGCTGAGAGATCTCTCTAATAACTTACGCAAGGATCGTTGGAGTCGGGGTCGCCGTCGCCGTAGCATGCCGAATTGATTGGGCAAAGTGGACAGTGGAGAGTGTGTTCGTGGAGGAAGAAGGCTCTAGTATTTCTCACTTTTTAGACTGATGTGAATAGATGGTAACGGGCCTAACGGCCAGCAGAGTGCTAACTTACCATTTGGAACAAAAACAGAAAAACGACGTCGTACAACTTTAGGCTCTGTTTGGAACTTATAAAAAAATAATAATAAATAAAAGAGAAGGAAAATTAGAAGAAAATATGAGGTAAAATTTACTATTCATTGAACTTGAAATCTTTATTTTCTTCACTCTTTTTCTTTCAAACAAATAATAGGAGGAAATTTTATTTTAATTTTCCTACCTTTTCCCTAAGGGATCATTTAGATGCAGCATTTGGTTGGGGATAAGTTTTTACCCCAAAATAAGACCCTGGGCCCTTCCCTTTACGCTCGTTTGGGAAGACAAAGCTCAAGGGTTTTCGTTTCTCCCGTTTTTTGGCCAAGACCTCACCACTCATTGCCAATTGATTTTGAGAAGGACATAAAGTTTCTAAAAAGACCCGCCCCACCATATTCGAGCCAAAAGATGGGATTCTTGACAGCCGGACGAGAATAATAGGTCCCGGAGGCAAGAGGAGAAGGAGAAGAGGTCCCGGAGGCCGACGGCAGCGCAGGTGGAGCGAATGGTAGAGGAAGTGAGGTAGTAGGTGGCTGAGGTGGACATGGCGAGATCGGCAGAGGTGGTGGTATGTTGCACAAGGGCCGGCAGCCGACAATAGGGATACCCAGGAGAGAAAAAAAGAAGAATGCTACGGTGGGGTAGAACATTGGACGAGATAGAAGTTTTAATGAAGAAGTTTTCTAGAAACAGGCAAGAGGTTTTTTGGGAGGTTTTCTGTCAACGCAAATGCTAATCAGCGTGGGCCCGTAGAAGCACAGCAAAACTCGAGAGAGAGAGAAAGAGAGAGAGAGAGAGAGAGAGAGAGAGAGAGAGAGAGAGAGAGAGCGAGCTTGGGACTCGAAACAAATCCTTGGTTGTTACTGCAAAATCAAAACAAAGTCTAAGTCCATTTAACAAAAATGAAAACAAAATCAGACTAGATTTCAGTATCAAGAAGACTACCATTTTTATGGAAAAACTACAGAGCTAAGAGATCTCTCTAATAACTTACGCAAGGATCGTTGGAGTCGGGGTCACCATTGCCGTAGCACGCCGAATTGATTGGGCGAAGTGGACAGTGGAGAGTGTGTTCGTGGAGGAAGAAGGCTCTAGTATTTCTCACTTTTTAGACTGATGTAAATAGATGGTAACGGGCCCAACGGCCAACAGAGTGCTAACCTACCATTTGGAAAAAAATAGAAAAATGACGTCGTATAACTTTAGGCTCTTTTTGGAACTTATAAAAAGGAAAAGAAAATAGAAGAGAAGGAAAATAAGAAAAAAATAGGAGGTAAAATTTTCTATTCATTGAGTTTGAAATCTTTATTTTCTTCCCTCTTTTTCTTTCAACCAAATAATAGGAAGGAATTTTTTTTAATTTTCCTTCCCTTTCCCTAAGGGATCATTTAGATGCAGCATTTGGTTGGGGATAAGTTTTTACCCCAGAATAAGACCATGGGCCCTTCCCTTTATGCTCGTTTGGGAAGGCAAAGTTCAAGGGTTTTCGTTTCTCCCATTTTTTGGCCAAGACTTCTCCACTCATTTTCAATTGATTTTGAGACAGACATAAAGTTTCTACAAAGACCCGCCATACCATATTCGAGCCAAAGGATGTGATTCTTGACAGCCGGACGAGAATGATGTGTCCCGGAGGCAAGAGGAGAAGGAGAAATGGTCCCGGAGCCCGACGGCGGCGCAGGTGGTGCGAATGGTAGAGGGAGTGAGGTAGTAGGTGGCTGAGGTGGACATGGTGAGATCGGCAGAGGTGGTGGTACGTTGCACAAGGGCCGACAGCCGACAATAGAGATGGCCAGGAGAGAAAAAAAGAAGAATGCTGCAGTGGGGTAGAACATTGGACGAGAAAGAAGTTTTAAGGAAGAGGTTTTTGGGGAATAGGCAAGAGGCTTTCTAGAAAGTTTTCTATCAACGCAAATGCTAATCGGCGTGGGCCCGTAGAAGCACAGCAAAACTCCACAGAGAGAGAGAGAGAGAGAGAGAGAGAGAGAGAGAGAGAGAGCGAGCTTGGGACTCGAAACAAATCCTTAGTTGTTACTTAAAAATCAAAACAAAGTCTAAGTCCATTTATCAAAAATCAAAACAAAATCAGACTAGATTTCAGTATCAAGAAGACTACGCCTTTTATGGAAAAACTACAGAGCTGAGAGATCTCTCTAATAACTTACGCGAGGATCGTTGGAGTTGCCGTCGCCGTAGCACGCCGAATTGATTGGGCGGAGTGGACAATGGAGAGTGTCTTCGTGGAGGAAGAAGGCTCTAGTATTTCTCACTTTTTAGACTGATGTAAATAGATGGTAACGGGCCTAACAGCCAACAGAGTGCTAACGTACTATTTGGAACAAAAACAGAAAAACGACGTCGTACAACTTTAGGCACTGTTTGGAACTTATAAAAAGGAATAGAAAATATAAGAGAAGGAAAATAAGAAGAAAATAGGAGGTAGAATTTACTATTCATTGAACTTGAAATCTTTATTTTCTTCACTCTTTTTCTTTCAACCAAATAATAGGAGGGAATTTTTTTTAATTTTCCTTCTTTTTTCCTAAGGGATCATTTGGATGCAGCATTTGGTCAGGGATAAGTTTTTACCCCAGAATAAGACCATGGGCCCTTCCCTTTACGCTCGTTTGGGAAGGCAAAATTCAAGGGTTTTCGTTTCTCCCGTTTTTGAGCCAAGACCTCTCCACTCATTGCTAATTGGTTTTGAGATGGACATAAAGTTTCTACAAAGACCCGCCCCACCATATTCGAGCCGAAGGATGAGATTCTTGACAGCCGGACGAGAATGATGGGTCCCGGAGGCTAGAGGAGAAGGAGAAGAGGTCCCGGAGGCCGACGGCGGCACAGGTGAAGTGAATGGTAGTGGGAGTGAGGTAGTAGGTGGCTGAGGTGGACATGGCGTGATCGGCAGAGGTGGTGGTACGTTGCACAAGGGCCGACAGCCGACAATAAGGATGGCCAGGAGAGAAAAAAAGAAGAATGCTGCGGTGGGGTAGAATGTTGGACGAGAAAGAAGTTTTAAGGAAGAAGTTTTCTGGGAATAGGCAAGTGGTTTTCTGGGAGGTTTTCTATCAACGCAAATGCTATTTGGCGTGGGCCCGTAGAACCACAGCAAATGTAACGGCCCGAAATTTTGATCCAATTTTTTTTCCTAAATATTATATTATCTAGAATTATTTTCCTTAATGCAATTCTATTTTTTTTAAATATAATTATGCATGTAATATAGACATGTATTCTTTTTAAAAAATTTCTACACACAAATTACATGCATGCACAAATACAAACTTCTTCCATCTCTCCGTCTCATACTCAGTCTCTACTTCCTCCCTAACCCTCAAATCAAGCCCAATTCGTCCATTTCAAAATCCCATGAACCCAATCCCATTAAATTTACTCTTATCCTCTTCCATCAAAATTCTCCTATAAATATCCTACCCCATTGACCCATGAAATTTACACCACAATATTTCCCACGCCCCACCAGTCCAAAAGAGAGAGAAAAATCAGAAAAAACCAAGTTTCAATCCATGGAGTTTTAGAAAGAGAGAGAAAAGTGGGTTTCATAACTACGATCAACCGAGACCCGAATTGATCATTCCAATCACTTCCCTCATCCCCAAGCATCATTCAATTCGAGCTCAAGGTCTCCCGATCGCCAAAACCGAAGTTGTCTTCTCCGAAAACTCAAGATTCGTTTTAAAATCAATTCGATCCAAACCAAGGTACTATAATCTATTCCAACCTCTTCTCCAAGTATATTAAGTGTTTATATGCTTAACCCATTGTCCCGAACAAAAAAAATATAGTTCAATGCGTGTTTTCTGCAATATTCATCAATTTGATATTATTTTTTAGCCCGACACTTTATTTGTAATTTTTTATGAAAAAGATGACCCTTCTGATATGTATTTTACAATCTATGTGATATTAATATTATGAAAAACTACTGACTTGATATTATTTTCTTACAATGTAATATCAAATTAGTATAAAACGTATTATTTATATCAGTTTAATTTATCTGGTAGAATGAGTTGGTTTTAAATGTTTCGAAACAACTTTGCGACCTTCCAAATCTCATTTTTGACCCCCAAACTAATTTTTCTAGACTTTTCACACCTCAAAGATCATACCTTGTTAAGATTATATTTTTTATTTAATTATCTATTTATTGAATTATTTATTAGTTATCTTTCAAAGTTTACTAACGAAAAATCTTTGCGACCTTCCAAACAACGTTTTAACGCCTAAACTAATTTTTCCTAGACTCCTTGCATCTCAAAGATAATATCTTGTTAATTTAATTTTTTTATTTAATTTATCATTTATTGGTATTTCTTTAGCGTTTCCAATAAAAAATTCCTTACGACCATACAAACCTTATTACTAATGCCCAAGTAATTTTATTTAGACTCCCCACATTCTGAAGATGAAACTTTGTTAACCTCAACATATTTTAATTAGTAAATTATTTATTATCTATTTAATTCACTTTCGGTCACTTTATTTAACGTCTTCATTTAAAATAATCCCACGACCCTCCGAACCCAAATTTTGATACTCAACTGGTTGCATAGGACCGCTAGAACTCTTAATCAGGTCACGTTAATTATTTTAATATTTTTACCTAATTAATGCATTAAATTAGTTTTTTTATTTAATCTAATTACTTAGAAATAATTAATAAGAGTCCAGAAATTTTTTCCTTTTAAATTATTTTAAAACTCTTACTTGATTATTGACATTGTGACCATACAAGATTAAGGGCAACGACCCATCCATAAAAAGTTACGTGATTTCATTATCTATTAATTGTTTTAATTATTATTGATTAATTGCATATTGTGTCGATACTTGATTTAAATGTAAGATTAGACCCTAGAGACATGGGGTGGTATTGCGAAATAGAATTCATCTAGACGATGCTAGATAATGGATAAACTGGAAAGTTTTTATTTTCTAGATTGCCTGTAGGAGTATTTTGTGATTGTGATGAGATTTGTGATGAAAATAAAACTGGCGGGTGTCCAGTGATAAATTGATAGACTGGCGGGTGTCCAGTGATGAATTGATATACTGGCGGGTGTCCAGTGGTGATTGTGATGTGGTTTGTGAAGTGGTATATAAGATAAGCGAACCCTAGTCGTGATTCAGGCATGATAAGCTTTCCCCTTGTTGTAGTTATTGGGATGCATACTCGGTACATAACTTAGATGCATCTGCGATAGCAAAGGAAAATGATCTCATGGGACCGAGCATGGCTAGCGGTTGGGGAGGAAAGATCTCGCAGAGAGATCTTAGATTTCACATTAGGTTATGGATAGTAATGAACTGGCTTATGTGGAGAATATTTGTTTGGCTTCTTCGATTCAATGTTATCTTGTTACCTGCTACTTGTAAAGTAAGAGGGATGGTTGGGTTGGATTATTCTACTGGGTGATTTATCACTCACGGATACGTCTGTATCCTGGCAAATCGTTTGCTTCGGCGATCAATTTGCTAGTGGGCACAGGATTCAATAGAGAGGATTCAAAGATGGTGCAGTTCAACACGGAAAGAATATCAAGAACGAAGATCGAGTATGCTTCGAATTTGTATCAAGCCTAGAGTCAGCTCTGAAATTAATGTATTTTGAATCAGTAAATTTATCTTGTGACTGTAATTGCTAAACTTTATTTTAAAATTTTTTATTTATTTAGCAAATTTTCTTAAATTTTGTTTTATATTGCTTCCCGAAAATCGGAGCTTTACAAATGGTATCAGAGCATAGGTTCAACACTCGGCCTTGGTTAGATTGGGTAGACCATACTCTAAGAGCGTAAATCCGAATAGCCAAACGATTACTGTTTCTATTACTTCCCTAAACCACGACATATCTTACCTAAGTATATCATATAAATATTTTATTTACCTTTCGCAATTCAAACTCCGGTAAGTTATGGAATCAACGTTGACTCCGATTAGAAGGAAGCGATGGAGGAGCCATTTCTTTTATAATTGGTTGGCCAATCAAACGAGACGAAGAACCCCAATCCGAAGAAGGCAAGGAGACGAAATCTCGACAATAGAGGACAAGGAGGATATTCAGTAAATAGAGCACCTGTCAAAGAAGAATTCCCTTTCTCTAGTTAGCTAACGGTCGAAAATAGATCAAAAAGAGAAAGATCAGTGAGAGAACATTGTTGCACAAACTCTTTTTCGAGAACCAGATATTTAGAAATCTCAAAACCCTTAACCTAACCTCATAGAGCAGTCATTACAAGATTGGCACAAAAGGTCAACGACATCATTCTCTATAGTCATTTTATCAACCCTACCAGCAAGGATAAAACGCATAGCCCTGATGCCAATGACAACGTTACCTACTATTATTCCGAGGACATGCCAACTCAAACCTCAACACAATACAGAGTATCAACAAGGATGTGCAACTCATACGGGCGATTACCGCCATAACTATGCCTAAACTCCCACCTCAAGTTTCGAATGCCTTTCGTCCCTAAAAGATGGATAGATCATCGTAGAAGGAGTCTTAGCCCTACGTTTGACTTGTGACTCTTAGGTCACAAAAGGAATTGACCTTGACGTTAAGGTTCGACTATTAGTCAATCGCGCCATTATTGAAAGTGATAGGAGAAGCGAAAAATCCTTTTTCGCATGTGAGGTCTTACTCATTTAAGGGGGGTAGACAAGATCTTTCTACACCCAACGCGCACAAAGCAAAGTGGCGTGATAAGCCCTCTGAATGGTTAGCAAACTCAAGTTGAAAGAAACGGATCGTATGGAATTGGACCTTCCTTACATCATCTACGAATACTAGGACATGTTTCCTAAGGAATTGCCAAGACTACCACCGCCAAGAGAAATGGATTTCACCATCGAGCTACAGCCTGGCACGGTCCAAATTTCTATGGCTCCGTATTGAATGGCTCCAGCAGAACTACGGACGTTGAGAACGCAACTACAGGAACTTTTAGGAAAGGGTTTTATTCGACCCTGTACTTCACTTTGGGGAGCCCCTGCCCTATATGTCAAGAAGAAACACTCTGACCCTAAATCGAGTATTGCCAACTCAACAGAGTCACAAATTAAGAACCGATACCCTCTTTTAAGAATAGATGACTTGTTTGACCAATTGAAAGGGGTCGACTTGTTAATCTAAGATCAGGATACAATCAATTGAGAATCAGAGATTGTGACATATCTAAGATTGCATTTTGCACACGTTATGGACACTACAAGTTAAGTTCGTAGTCATACCGTTCGGACCAACCAATGCCCCTACCATTTTCATGTATCTGATGGACAAGATTTTTATGCCATACTTGGACAAGTTTGTAGTAGTGTTCATTGGTGACATTCTCGTATACTCTCCAACAAAGAAAGAATATGAAGACCACTTGAGAATTGTCCTACAAGTACTCTGAGACAATTATTTGTATGCAAAGGCCATCAAGTGTGAATTCTAAAAAAAAAAAATCAAGTGTCACATTTTAACCATTTTCGAGCAAAACATGGGGTACACAGTGTAATGCGATGCATTCAAAGACGAATTGGGAGCTGTACGCATGTAAGATGGAAAGGTCTTCGCTTACAGATTTCGACAATTGAGACCACATGAAAAGAATTATCTAACTCATGATTTGGAGTGGACAGCAATAGTGTTCGTCCTAAGATCTTGACGACATTATCTATACGGAGAGCAGTTCGAGGAAAGGCAAACGAGGTCGCTGATGCACTGAGTCACAAAAAAATCGAGGACAAGTGACTAGTTTAGCTACCAGAGAATGAGAGATGATGGAAAGCCATCAGCAGATTCAAGTTGCAGCCAACCACAGAAGATATCAACTATTAACTGGAAAAAAAAAAACAGCAGCCGGATAGACAATCCATATTGATAAAAGCCTTCGCATCCAAGAAAGAATTTTTGTACTAGACATTAGTACCCTTCGGAAAGCAGTACTTAAGGAGTTCCATCCTTTCAATTTCACCGTCCACCAAGAGAGCACCAAGACATACCAAGATCTCCACCAACAATACTGGTGGGGTAGAACAAAGGACATGGCCAAATGCGTTCTGACATGTCTCACATACCAACAAGTAAAAGTAGAACATATCAGAAACCGATGGGACCCTACAACCTACCTATACTCGAATGGAAATGGAAACTCTCAGCTGACTGTACATTTGAGAAATCATACGATTATACGGTGTATCGTATATATGTGATCATGATTCATGATTCACGTTGACCTTTTCAGAAAAGCCTGCAGAAGCATTGAGAATCGATCTTCGCCTCCGCATTGTTTTCCATCCGCAAACAGATGAACAATCTTAAAAGACGATCTAGATCTTAAAAGACATACTTTGTGCCAGTGTATTAGACTTTAAAAGAAGCTGAGAACGACATTTGCCTCTAGTCAAGATTTCTTACATCAATAACTATCAATCCAGCATAGAGATAACACCATGCAAAGCTTGTAGAAGCGACCTTATCAATCACTGATTCGATTGGACTAAATTGAGAGAAGCAAGCCTATTAGGACCAGAGAGTCAACAGAAAAGGTCAAAATCATTCGCCAACAACTTCTAGTTGTGCAGAATTGGCAAAAGACCTATGCCAATAAAAGAACCAGATCGCTGACCTTTCGAAAAGAAAATGTTGAACTCAACAAAGACGTCACTATCGAGAAAACAGCTCGTAGAGATCCATGATTATAGTGAGAAGTGCATCAAACGCAAAACCATTCAATCCGTCCGAATCTTTTGGCAACATCGAGGAATTGAGGAATTAATATGGGAACGAGCAGAAACTTTGCACGCCAACTATCTTCGTCTGTTTCCACCAGAACTTACACCCTAATTTCGAGGACAAAATTATTCTGAGGGGGGTAGATTGTAACGACCCGGATTTTTGATCCAAAATTTTTTTCCTAAATATAATATTATTTAGAATTATTTTCCTTAATGTAATTCTTTTTTTTTTAAATACAATTATGCATGTAATATATACATGTATTCTTTTAAAATTTTCTTACACACAAATTACATGCATGCACAAATACAAACTCCTTCCATCTCTCCGTTTCCTACTCAGTCTCTACTTCCTCCCTAACCCTCAAATCAAGCCCAATTCGTCCATTCCAAATCCCATGAACCCAATCCCATTAAATTCACTCTTATCCTCTTCCATCAAAATTCTCCTATAAATACCCCACCCCATTGACCCACGAAATTTACACCACAATATTCCCCACGCCCCACCAGTCCAAAAGAGAGAAAAAAATCAGAGAAAATCAAGTTTCAATCCATGGAGTTTTAGAGAGAGAGAGAAAGAGAGAGAAAAGTGGTTTCATAGCCACGATCAACCGAGACCCGAATTGATCATTCCAATCACTTCCCTCAACCCCAAGCATCCCCAAGCATGATTCAATTCGAGCCCAAGGTCTCCCGATCGCCAAAACCGAAGTTGTTTTCTCCAAAAACTCAAGATTCGTTTTAAAATCAATTCGATCCAAACCAAGATATTATAATTCATTCCAACCTCTTCTCCAAGTATATTAAGTGTTTATATGCTTAACTCATTGTCCCGAACAAAAAAAATATAGTTCAATGCGCATTTTCTGCCATATTCACCAATTTGATATTATTTTTGAGTCTAACACATTATTTGAAATTATTTACGACAAAGATGACCCTTTTGATATTAATTTTAAAATCCGTGTGATATTAATATTATGAAAAACTACTGACTTGATATTATTTTCTTACAATGTAATATCAAATTAGTATAAAACGTATTAATTATATCAGTTTAATTTATCTGGTAGATTGAGTTGGTTTTAAATGTTTCGAAATAACTTTGCGACCTTCCAAATCTCATTTTTGACGCCCAAACTATTTTTCCTAGACTTTTCATACCTCAAAGATCATAACTTGTTAAGATTATATTTTTTTATTTAATTATCTATTTATTGAATTATTTATTAGTTATCTTTCAAAGTTTACTAACGAAAAATCTTTGCGACCTTCCAAACAACGTTTTAACACCTAAACTAATTTTTTCTAGATTCCTTGCATCTCAAAGATGATATCTTGTTAATTTAATTGTTTTATTTAATTTACTATTTATTGTTATTTCTATAGCGTTTTCAATCAAAAATTCCTTACGACCATATAAACCTTATTACTAATGCCCAAGTAATTTTATTTAGACTCCCTACATTCTGAAGATGAAACTTTGTCAACCTCAACATATTTTAATTAGTAAATTATTTATTATCTATTTACTTCACTTTCGGTCACTTTATTTAATGTCTTCATTTAAAATAATCCCTCGACCCTCGGAACCCAAATTTTGATACTCAACTGGTTGCATAGGACTTCTAGAACTCTTAATCAGGTCACGTTAATTATCTTAATATTTTTACCTAATTAATGCATTAAATTAGTTTTTTTATTTAATCTAATTACTTAGAAATAATTAATAAGAGTCCAGAAATTTTTTTCTTTTAAATTATTTTAAAACTCTTACTTGATTTTTGACATTGTGACCATACAAGATTAAGGGCAACGACCCATCCATAAAAAGTTGCGTGATTTCATTATCTATTAATTGTTTTAATTATTATTGATTAATTGCATATTGTGTCGATACTTGATTTAAATGTAAGATTAGACCCTAGAGACATGGGGTGGTATTGCGAAATAGAATTCATCTAGACGATGCTAGATAATGAATAAACTGGAAAGTTTTTATTTTCTAGATTGCCTGCAGGAGGATTTTGTGATTGTGATGAGATTTGTGATGAAAATAAAACTGGCGGGTGTCCAGTGATAAATTGATAGACTGGCGGGTGTCCAGTGATGAATTGATATACTGGCGGGTGTCCAGTGGTGATTGTGATGTGGTTTGTGAAGTGGTACATAAGATAAGCGAACACTAGTCGTGATTCAGGCATGATAAGCTTTCCCCTTGTTGTAGTTATTAGGATGCATACTAGGTACATAACTTAGATGCATCTGCGACAGCAAAGGGAAGTGATCTCATGGGAC
The DNA here is from genome assembly GCA_019656835.1 of Rhododendron ovatum. Taxonomy (NCBI): domain Eukaryota; kingdom Viridiplantae; phylum Streptophyta; class Magnoliopsida; order Ericales; family Ericaceae; genus Rhododendron; species Rhododendron ovatum. Next base: position 30,679,586 of record CM033792.1, on the reverse strand, counting down.
CGAGCATGGCTAGCGGTTGGGGAGGAAAGATCTCGCGGAGAGATCTTAGATTTCACATTAGGTTATGGATAGTAATGAACTAGCTTATGTGGAGAATATTTGTTTTGCTTCTTCGATTCAATATTATCTTATTACCTGCTAATTGTAAAGTAAGAGGGGTGGTTGGGTTGGATTATTCTACTGGGTGATTTATCACGGATACGTCTGTATCCTGGCAAATTGTTTGCTTCGGCGATCAATTTGCTAGTGGGCACAGGATTCAATGGAGAGGATTCAAAGATGGTGTGCAGTTCAACACGGAATGAATATCAAGAACGAAGATCGAGTATGCTTTGGATTTATATCAAGCCTAGAGTCAACTCTGAAATTAATGTATTTTGAATCAGTAAATTTATCTTGTGACTGTAATAGCTAAACTTTATTTTGAAATTTTTTATTTATTTAGCAAATTTTCTTAAATTTTGTTTTATATTGCTTCCGAAAAGTCGGGGCGTTACAGCAAAACTCCAGAGAGAGAGAGAGAGAGCGAGCTTGGGACTCGAAACAAATCCTTGGTTGTTACTACAAAATCGAAACAAAGTCTAAGTCCATTTATCAAAAATCAAAACAAAACCAGACTAGATTTCAGTATCAAGAAGACTACCATTTTTATGGAAAAACTACAGAGCTGAGAGATCTCTCTAATAACTTACGCAAGGATCGTTGGAGTCGGGGTCGCCGTAGCACGCCGAATTGATTGGGCGGAGTGGACAGTGGAGAGTGTCTTCGTGGAGGAAGAAGGCTCTAGTATTTCTCACTTTTTAGACTGATGTAAATAGATGGTAACGGGCCTAACGGCCAACAGAGTGCTAACCTACCATTTGGAACAAAAACAGAAAAACGATGTCGTACAACTTTAGGCTCTGTTTGGAACTTATAAAAAGGAAAAGAAAATAGAAGAGAAGGAAAATAAGAAGAAAATAGGAGGTAAAATTTACTATTCATTAAACTTGAAATCTTTATTTTCCTCACTATTTTTCTTTCAACCAAATAATAGGAGCGAATTTTTTTTAATTTTCCTTCCTTTTCCCCAAGAGATCATTTGGATGCAGCATTTGGTCGGGGATAAGTTTTTACCCCAGAATAAGAACCTGGGCCCTTCCCTTTACGCTTGTTTGGGAAGGCAAAGTTCAAGGGTTTTCGTTTCTCCCGTTTTTTGGCGAAGACCTCTCCACTCATTGCCAATGTGAGGCCTGTACTTCATGTTTCTTCCGGTTAACAGTTAATAATAAAAGAATAATAAAACTGGAAGGTTTGCGCGTATTTGAGAGAATAATAAGGATGAATTAGTGCTTGAATAATATTTGAAAGAGATAAGAATGGGGAGTTTGTCTTACTTGTAAAAGCTAAAAGAGAAGAATTTAAAGAAAAAGAAGAGAGCTTTCAATGTAATCTACGTGGAGGTGTGCATGTGTACAAGGGTGGTGTGCATGTGTGAAAGAAAGGTACAAATGGGGAGCTATAGGCAACGTGGCAATTTTTGCCTAGTCTTGGGAATCTCTTACCATGACAAGGTTTAAGCATGAAAGGATATAAAAATAGAAAAGGGAAAGAAAAAAAAAGGGGAGGATATATACCCCTTGCAGGTTTCACTTCCATTGGGGGGGTGGGGGAATGGTGAGAGCTGAGCTAGACATGAGACAAGGAGAGAAGAGAGTACGAGGGGTGTCTTTTTTGTAAAATTGTGCAAGTATTAAGGAAGTGGGTGATGATGTTTCGTTAGTTATTTGTTGTTATTTAAATTGGTTGTGGTGCTTGACGTTCGAGGTCGCTATAGTTGGTATCAGAGCCCCGCCCTGGGCAAAGTGGTAGGTAGGATGCGCTCTGCTGCCACGGAACCCAGGGGAGGTTGCTGGGCCTGTGCGACGAGGACGTTGCATCCTTAAGGGGGGTAGATTGTAACACTCTGCTTTTCCGGTGGCCGGCGGTACTGCAGGAAGCAGGTTCCGTCCGGACGGAAGGGGGCAAGTCATGGTTTATAAGAAAAGATCCATCCTACTTGTACAAGGCCTTTTAAAGTCGTGAGGGCGGGCCAAAGCGCATAGAAATTTCACAGTTAAGCGTGCTCATCCTGGGGTAGTCCAGGGATGGGTGACCTACTGGGAAGTCTATAGGCTTTGGGCGTCTAAACCGGACAATATTGTACAAAGACGGAGCGGATCGTTACAAATGGTATCAGAGCAATAACGATTCTGTAGACTACCTTAGTATCAAATTTAGGATGCGTATTCCCCTGTGGATAAGTGAAATTGGGAACTGCTTGTAGTTATGTTGCTCATTTGTTTATTTTTCGTTTCCGTTACCTTAAACTTCATGTTAGCTGAGTTACACGTGTACGAATTGGCTGGAGCATGATCTTAGGTGAGTTATGTCTCCTTCTGATTATGGAGAATCAAAAAGATCTCAGGAGGGACACAAGAGATTAATTTATTGTTTATAGGAAAAAAAAAGAAAAAAAAGAAAAAAGAGAGAGAAGTATGTTGGAATGTAGTTTACTCTTTAGATGCTATTGTCTTATTTTTGGTAAAACTTTTGTATCCGTATTTGTATTGCAGTAGGTTTTACGTGAAGTTGAGGGTTAGTACTTGGAAATTCACACAGCAGACACGTCGAGAGTTCGTGGTGTGACTATGTAATTTGGTGAGAACAATTTGACCAAAAAAAAAAAGACTTCAGTTTTCCTGGTTAGTGATGTGAGTTGAGTTTTTAGTCAAATTAGTGTTGAGAGGTTTAATGCCTTGCATTGTTTATAGTCACTTAACACTGAGCTATCAAATATCACGGTATGTGTTCGTATTAAGTGCACAAGCTATTCTTGTGGTTGGATTTTGTGGTAAATGTAATAGAGAGGACAACTGAAATAGAAGGGGAGCTAGACGAGGAGTGGGTACACTTAAGTAAGTGTTTGAAAACGGTATGTGGGACGGAAGAATTATGCTACTGTTAGCCTTAGAGGTGATGGTTTGAACTTTGTTATTTATGTTAAGGTGCATACTGTATATGGTGGAGTTGTTTTTACCAGGGTTGTGCAGCGGGAGCGTGAAATTTTGTTGCATATCTTTTGAATGTTTATAAATATAGCTTGTGCAAATATGTTTACTAATCGTAATGTGTTTGATTTTGTGGGTGATAATGGTATTTGCTGTTGGGAGAAGTATGTGTTGTAAAAAAATATTGACACTTATTTTAAAGTTGCATGTGTGTGTCGCCTTTGTGGCATGGTATAGTCTTAGTGGCATTATGAATATGGATATTGCCTTAGGGGCATTATGAATATGGATATTGCCTTAGTGGCGTGGCCTTAGTGGCGTTATGGTTATTGCCTTAGTGGCGTTATATTTAATTATGAGGATTTGACCTATGTGGCATCATATGGGTGGCATAGTTTTCTTTGGGCCTGTGTGGCTTTTGGCACTTTTGTTTTAAGGCACAAATATTGGTGTGGGAAATATGGTGTAAAGTTTAGCTTGTGTAGAGAATTGCCTTTGGGTGTGGGCTTTTAGCCCTTGTGTAATATTGTGATTTTTGCTTGTATGGTGTAACTTGTGTGGCATGGATCTCTTGGCCTGTGGGATTATTTTTGGATTCTGGCTGCGTAGTAAGGCCGAGGTGCCTATGTTTAGTCTGTTTGTGGAATCTTTGGTGCAAGGTGCCCAATGTTGTCAAAGAGTCCGGCCTAAGGTGCCAAAGTCTATCAGATTTCAGTTGAGTGGGCCCGAGGTGCTCAATGTGGTGATTGAATGGGCCCGAGGTGCCAAATGTCGAGTCAGTTTGGTGAATTGATGATGTGATATTTCGTTGTGCCAGATTCATTGCTGAATGAGGAAATTGGATGAGAATTTTTTTTTTGAGTGTTGGTGCAAGTATTACGCCGTATTCGAAAGATTTTATCGAGAATATGTGATTAAGTTTTTGGTTTAATTGTTGTAACTTGGGATAGAGTGAATGAAATTTCGGAGACGAAATTTTTTAAAAGAGGGAGATAGTTGTGAGACCCGTACTTCATGTTTCTTCCGGTTAACAGTTAATAATAAAGAATAATAAAATTGGAAGGTTTGCGCGTATTTGAGAGAATAATAAGGATGAATTAGTGCTTGAATAATATTTGAAAGAGATAAGAATGGGGAGTTTGTCTTACTTGTAAAAGTTAAAAGAGAAGAATTTAAAGAAAAAGAAGAGAGTTTTCTCTGTAATCTACATGGAGGTATGCATGTGTACAAGGGTGGTGTGCATGTGTGAAAGAAAGGTACAAATGGGGAGCTATAGGCAACGTGGCAATTTTTGCCTAGTCTTGGGAATCTCTTACCATGACAAGGTTTAAGCATGAAAGGATATAAAAGTAGAAAAGGGAGAGAAAAAAAAAGGGGAGGATACATACCCCTTACAGGTTTCACTTCCATTCGGGGGGTGGGGGAATGGTGAGAGCTGAGCTAGACATTAGACAAGGAGAGAAGAGAGCACGAGGGGTGTCTTTTTTGTAAAATTGTGCAAGTATTAAGGAAGTGGGTGATGATGTTTTGTTAGTTATTTGTTGTTATTTAAATTGGTTGTGGTGCTTGATGTTCCAGGTCGCTACAGTCAATTGGTTTTGAGATGGACATAAAGTTTCTACAAAGACCCGCCCCACCATATTCGAGCCAAAGGATGGGATTTTTGACAGCCGGACGAGAATGATGGGTCCCGGAGGCCAGAGGAGAAGGAGAAGAGGTCCCGGAGGCCGACGGCGGCGCAGGTGGAGCGAATGGTAGAGGGAGTGAGGTAGTAGGTGGCTGAGGTGGACATGGCGAGATCGGCAGAGGTGGTGGTACATTGCACAAGGGCCGGCAGCCGACAATAGGGATGGCCAGGAGAGAAAAAAAGAAGAATGCTGCGGTGGGGTAGAACATTGGACGAGAAAGAAGTTTTAAGGAAGAGGTTTTCTGGGAACAGGCAAGAGGTTTTCTGGGAGGTTTTCTATCAACGCAAATGCTAATCGGCGTGGGCCCGTAGAAGCACAGCAAAACTCCAGAGAGAGAGAGAGAGAGCTTGGGACTCGAAACAAATCCTTGGTTGTTACTACAAAATCAAAACAAAGTCTAAGTCCATTTATCAAAAATCAAAACAAAACCAGACTAGATTTCAGTATCAAGAAGACTACCCTTTTTATGGAAAAACTACAGAGCCGAGAGATCTCTCTAATAACTTACGCAAGGATTGTTGGAGTCGGGGTCGCCGTCGCCGTAGCACACCGAATTGATTGGGCGGAGTGGACAGTGGAGAGTGTCTTCGTGGAGGAAGAAGGCTCTAGTATTTCTCACTTTTTAGACAGATGTAAATAGATGGTAACGGGCCTAACGGCCAACAGAGTGCTAACCAACTATTTGGAACAAAACAGAAAAACGACGTCGTATAACTGTAGGCTCTGTTTGGAACTTATAAAAAGGAAAAGAAAATAGAAGAGAAGGAAAATAAGAATAAAATAGGTGGTAAAATTTACTATTCATTGAATTTGAAATCTTTATTTTCTTCACTCTTTTTCTTTCAACCAAATAATAGGAGGGAATTTTTTTTAATTTTCCTTCCTTTTCCCTAAGGGATCATTTGGATGCAGCATTTGGTCGAGGATAAGTTTTTACCCCACAATAAGACCCTGGGCCCTTCCTTTTACGCTCGTTTGGGAAGGCAAAGTTCAAGGGTTTTCGTTTCTCCCGATTTTTGGCCAAGATCGGAGAAGGGGGGAAACGAGGTGTAGAGACCCGTATTTTATTTTCATAATTTTTTATGTTTTATGAAGGCATGAGTTGTGATATAAAATGGAGAATGCGTTCGGACGTCGAATGTGCTAGAATTTAGAAGTTCGGGATGCAAGTGTAATATGCATGGGTGTATAAGTGAAGGTGTGTGTAGGGGATAATTTTCCCCCACCTATATTTCTTTTCTTTTCCAGGCAAGACACACACACACACGTTTCTCTCTCTCTACTCCCTCTGCCGATTCTCTCTCTCTCTTTCTCACCTCTCCTCCAAACTTCTCTCTTCGATTTCATCGCCTTGGAATGAGATTTCGGAAAAATCCCAAGTACTAAAGTTGTTCTATATGACGAGAGCTTCCTATCCATGCAAGAAAATTCACGATCGGAGCACTTTGAGGTTTCCTCCATGTTCGGGTTTGCTTCTAACCTTCGGGGTAGGGATCTCTTACTCTTGTTATGCGTTTATACGGTGTTTATGTACCTGAATCGTGCTTTGTTTCGTTGTTTGAGGTTGTTTGTTCCATTTCTGAAATTCTGCAGAACAGGGTCTTTGTTTTTGGGGTTTTACACCTTCTTAAACTCATGATTGAATTTTGGTTTCTTCATATGAAATAGAGTAGACTTAGAGCCCGTTCTAATGCCGCTTGAATCACCTAAAACCGTTGAGAATTGAATTAATGGTGGATTTTTGAAATCTGGTCTGCAATCTGTCTCGTTTTCTGGGTTTCAGCCCATTTCGAATGGCCATAACTTTCTCATCCGATGTTCTTTTTACGCAAACTTTATCTCGGTTTGAAGGTCTTGAAATTAGCTTTCGTTTGGCACTGGAATCGTCTTAAAACTCTTACTACACAAAAAGTTATGATCGATTGAGTGGAGGTATGTCAATCTGTCAGGCAGATTCGTGTAGCCTCGGTAAACCCCTGTTTAACCAACCTTGGAGTGCAAATTTGACTAGGGTTGCTTTGCATCTTTCAAAGGTCATTCAATCGCCCAACTATTGGGACTAGAATCACTCAAAAATATTAAGAACTCAATTTATGGTGATTTTTAGAAGATTGAACTGAAATCTGGAAATTTAGGCAGCGTACAGGGCTGCGGGTTTTTCATCGTTTGTTATAGCTAAATGACCCTATTGGTTATGGGTCCTTATGGGTTTTAAAGATTGGTAAGTTTGTGACTTTTTGGCGTTGGTTTCAATATTTTTGGGTTTAAGATGAAAAAGTTATGAGTTTTCTAAGAGAGTATGTCTAATTTGCTCAACGAAAATTGTGGTGCTCTGTGTGCTTGGACTTTTGGGGGTTTTGGAAGATTTGAGTTTTAATCTAGGGATCTCCCTCTCTATGCTTGTTTATGTGGTAGTTTAGTATATTATTGAGTATCTAAACATGTTTCCATTTGATTGAATGTTCTAGGAAGTTCGAGTCGTCACGTGGATCGAGGTGAGTGATTAATACCCAAAACACATGGTTTGTTATAAGCTTTTCTCTTCAATGATGTTTTATACTTTGATATGAACTCCATGGCATATCAATGAAAAGTGGACATGTTTTATATCTATTAATGGCATCCTCCCACGTCCCAGCTTGCTAGGGGACACGTGCTAAAAGGCTAGCAAGACATGGCTATTAAATGGGATAACGAAAGACGTCTTAACTTATCCACTACCGGGGACGCCTGGTAGACATGAAATGAATAGAGGATGTGCATTACTATGCTATGTTGCTATGAGAAATGATTCGTTTTTAAATGGTTTTATTATTGTCCATGGAAAGCATGTGAATTGCGTATTAATCATTCATACGAGCTTTGGCTTATGAATTTTCCCATCTTTCAGGAAGCGACGCGTAGTGGGGCAGAGTGTTTACTTTTGAGATTTGTTGGATATTTGGAAAAGGAAGTTATGCTTCATGGTCACTTAGCTTTGGGGTATGATTTGTTTAGTTTGTAAATTTGTAGGTAAGCACAGCTCTGAGAGGTTTATCCCTTTTGGTTTGTAAACCTATGTAAGACTTTGGTTTGTTGTTAATAAAAAGTTAACTTTTGGTTCCGCTGTTATGTTTAGCCCCTTTTGATTATCGTTTGCTTAGATGATATTTGATTTATGATTTGGTCTTAGTGAGAAATCACTGGCATTTGTCATGATTAAGACCTCAAGGGGCGGGTCAGGGTCGTGACACGAGGGTATTATCTTCAGATAGGGTTTGAATAATGTTCTGAATACCGTACCGGCCAAGGTACCGTTTTTCCTACGGGTACGGTACCGGTACCGGTCAAATACCGGGTATCATTTCGAATTTACCGCAACTACAATATATATAATTATAATTCAAAAAAATGTCCCATACCATGCAATTCATTATAAAAGACCTATCTCTTGTCTCACATTGCCTAGTTACAAAATTCTTTTCCATCTTAAATGACTTTGCACGCTAGCGGGTTTGTGAATGAGGACCCAAGGAAAGGTCTTGTGGGCTAGGGAAAATGGGCCTTGGCCGAAGGTAATTTGGAAAAATTGATTCGGAAACCAGTTAACCGGGTGCGCTTCACGGGTTATTCGCGCGCAGGGGGGGTGCAAATCCGGAATTTGAGTCTCGCGCACGTACTATGGTTAAGTCCATGCTTTGCTAAAATTTTGAAATGTTTTTTTTGGGTGAATCAACCCCACCAGAAAAAAGGGAAAAAAGGAAAAAAAATACAATGTTTTTATAACTCAAACGAATTTACCGGTACCTGAGTCTCGGCCGGTATTATCCGAGATGGCCGGTATTATGGGCGAAACGGAATTAGGGGGTCAGAGTAACGTTTTCTTGATAATCCAGTATGTACCAGCCGGTACGGAACGGTATTAATAACATTGGGTTTGAGATCCCCATAAGTTATCCTCTCTAATCCCCTTGAAACTTGACAATTCCACCCTTCCTTATCCCCCTTCTCCCACCCCTAGCTTCCTATTTTTGCGGCTACCCTAGTTCTACTTTTGTTCAAAGAGACGAGAGGGAAAGCTGAGCAAAAAAATTAAGTGTTTCAATTTTCATTCTGTTTGAACCGGTGGAAAAATTTTAGTTTTCTGGTCATTTTATCCTAAATAGTCATAATTAAATTTTGACTCTAGGGCTCTCGTTGATTAGCCATAAGAAAGTCGTAGAATTAAATTTCTCTTAGGGCTAATCAACAAGAGCCATAGAATCAAAATTTAATTATGATCATTTAGGATAAAATGATCAGAAAACTAATATCTTTCCACCAGTTCAAACGGATTGAAATTTGGAACACTTAATTTTTCAACCTCTTTAGACAATTTTTATATTAAAAAATATGGTTAAAAAGTGTTTTAAATTTCAATTCGTTTTAACCGATGGAAAAATTTTAGTTTTCTGATCATTTTATCATAGATGGTCATAGTTAAATTTTGACTCTAAGGCTCTCGTTGATTAGTTCTAAGAAAATCATAGAATCAAATATCTCTTAGGGTTAATCAACGAAAGTCGTAGAGTCAAAATTTAATTATGATCATTTGGGATAAAATGATCAGAAAATTAAAATCTTTCCATTGGTTCAAACAGATTGAAATTTGGAACACTTAATTTTTCAACCTCTTTAGACAATTTATATATTAAAAAATATGCTTAAAAATTAAGTGTTTCAAATTTTAATCCGTTTGAACCGGTGAAAAGATTTTAATTTTTTGATCATTTTATCCTAAATGATCATTATTAAATTTTGACTCTAAGGCTCTCGTTGATCAATCATAAGAAAGTCGTCGAATCAAATATCTCTTAGGAAACACTTAATTTTTTTAAAAAAATCAAATTTTATAAAAAAAATTGTTTAATAATAATACTAAATTCGTTAATTTGTTAGTAAAAATAAATATTACTGCTTAAATTGTTAAAGAATAATTAAATTTGCAATTACATATAAAATGCAAAATATAATTAATTTAGGGATTCTACAAGGGCAAAACTGTCATTTGACAGCTTTTTATATCATCCACCCTTCCCTATATCCCCTATTAATCCTCCATCAAAACCAAGTATTATTTAATTATCTTCTCAAATATTTCATCTAAATAACCTACTATTTAATCCCCTCCACAAATATCAGATCAATATGGATCATCTCTTATTAACTAATACCCCCTACTATCGTATCCCTTTATTAACTAATACCCCTAATTCTTTTCCCGCATTCAAACGGATCATAAATGCAAACTCGATGTTTGTAACTATGATAGGCCAAGCAACATGAAGAAACCGGATATATCCAAGGAGCTCCTTTTTGGGATTGTTGCATCATTCCACAAAGAAATTGAATCTTCTCCGTTTGTTTTTTTTAAAGGCAAAATGAAAGTTTTATTAATTCATAACACAAAGTACAGAGCTAATAGGATCATGAATACATCGTCCTGACCATCCATGATCCTTTTCTCCTAATCACGCGTAGGATGCTAATTTAGAACCAATAGGTTTAGCCCAAACCAGAAGGAAAACCCTAAAAAAAGAAAACCAAACCAAATGGTTGGTACGGAACCAACATGACACCCACTGGGACAAAGCCCAAAACACCTATAGGGACAAACCCAGCACCTAAAGACAACAAACCTTGATAGGGAGACCCCTCTGATGCTAGGCAACCAATCTTCTCCGGTTTTTAATTTGGACTAGACAAGATAATTTAAATTTGGATCGTCCATTATTGTAATTAATGGTTCATATTTGGTCAAAGACTTTTGCAGGTTGGAGTGTCTGAGCAAGTTCAAATTATTGATTATACTAATTTATGGTAATGATCTAGATTTGGATTGTCCTGTCTAGCCTAAAAATTAGATAGGAGAAGAAAATTACACGAGAATTATACGTAGTTCGGCATTAACGTGTTTAGTTTCACGGGTCAGAGACATAATATATATGACAAAAAAAATCCGTCTCTATACTGTTGGCAACAAAATTAGTGCATTTTGTGACGATTTAATTCGTCTCTAAACATGAAATTTCTTGTAGTGTGTGTTAGAATATCCACAATGAGTTTACTAAATTTGTGTGTTAAAATGTTTATGAGGATAAAAATGGGTCCCACAAGTGTGTAAATTTATGGTTGAAGTTTGAATTATAGAGGTGAGACCCACTTATTGTTTGCTAGCATCTTTGTCAAACTTGGCACACATGCTAGCACACTAATAGATTTAGCACACACTAGCACACAAACATTATGGCACAAAAAATACATTTTTGTTTACTAAGTCTTAGCACACACACTTAACACACTAGTTAAACCCATTATGAATGCTCTTACCACAGACAGAGAAATTGATGGTCTGCATGCACGACCAAGTAACCTCAAAACCGCAGCCCATGATAATGACAGCAGCGTTGAAGTCATTAAGGTAGTTTTACTCATAGAGGTTTTATGTTGGTTGGCAGTTTGGTAGCTAGTACTTATTGATTTCTAGTCATTTGTGGAGTCTGAGGGCTTTTGTGCTGTTGCCAATTAATGAGAAAAAAAATACTAGAAGAAGAAAAAAGACAAAAGAAAGAGGGAGAAAAGAATGGTGGAAGGTGTCAAGAGGTTTTATGTTGGTTGGCAGTTTCGTTGACAAGAATGGTGGAAGGTGTCTATCTGCTTAAAGTCATAAGTACTACTCCCTCTGTCCTTAAATAATTGTCCGATTCACAAAATTAGACTTTACAAAATATGCATGTTTTTCATTAAAAAATTTAATTTTTTTTCATAATATAATAGAATTCATTGCTATCTATTGATTTATAAAAAAAATTAGGGACAGAAGGAGTACTATATTGACCACTTTCCAATTTGAAAATAAAAATTCGATTAGATCAAGGCAAAGAGAAAAACTTATTTATCGTTGATCCGTAAATAAGCTTTTTGCAACAGCCAATGACCTTCTACACGTCAACCAAATTGACTTTTATTGATATGGTATAAAACAACTGTGAAGCACAGAATGAAACCTCTATTGTTAACTGATGTTTTATCAGTTTAGGCTAAATTTTTACTGCAATTACCACAATGCCATTTCCATCATCAGGCTCATCCAATTCTTGTTTTCCGAGCATAAATAGAAGTCTAATTAATAAGCAGGTAGATGTATTATCCTAGCTTTGAGGCTAATTTAAAAAAATTCTATAGAATTGGCCATACAAATTCCTTTGGTGAAAAAATTTCCAAACATACCAACATGTGGAAAAAATAATTCTAAAATTTCAAGATATCACTCATTTTTAGGTCGCATGTACAAATATAAATGACGTTTACGCATATACTCACAAACTCCTCTTTTAAATGACCTCACAAGTAGTTCGTGAAACATATTTTTTGTTATCAATATAAAAAGACATGTAATTTGGACCCTAACTAGTCACAAATTTTGTGTCCTTTACTCAACATATACTTCATACTACTATTTGCACACAAAAAAGGTATGAATTTTTTAATTGACTAGATTCAGTTCTCGAAGGAATTTGCCACGAGTTTAATTTACACGCAATACTATTTCAATTGATTAATTAACTGAATTTTACACTGATGCATGTGAAAGTGGAAGAGCAAAGAAAAAGCGGTGGATTTGTTCAAAAGAAGAAACAAGTTAAGAGGATAGGAAAAAAATTGAAAAGGACAGAGAGAGAAAGGTACGTGCGAGTCAGACGGGGGTTTCTTGTAGGAAAAATTATACTATGTCCCAAGGGCATAGTCACGTGGTGCCCCCATGGCTTTCTGCACCACACATTTCAGTGGCCCACACTGAAGTGTGTGTTGCAGAAAGCCCCGGGGCACCACGTGGCTATGCCCCGGGGGCATGGAATAATCTCTCGTTTTGGATTGCTTGGATTTAAAGTGAGTGTAATCCGAGCTGTCCAAAATATTTTTGGACGGCTCGGATGCAGTAAATGAACCAAAACTAGTCCGGGAAAAATGGACAGGATCCAGTCCCCCCTACGAGAAGGGACATGATTCTGTCCTTTTTTTCCGGACCAGTTCGGTCTATTTGCATAGCAAACAAAAATAGTGTGTAATGAACAATAGAAAAACGACGTACGAGAGCCACACCAATCCGTTATAATTGAGAATCAATGGAAATATGGAATATAAGTCTTCTCTCCTCTCTCTAAGAATAATTTTCTCTCGCCTCCTCTCATGCATGTTTACACTGAAACTCACAGTCCTAATTACAAAAGCAGGTACGATATAAATAGGTAAGGTCTAATGGTTGAAATCGTCCCTTCCGAAACTAAAAATACCGTGAAGGTTGTCTACATCCTCAACAGATGTAACATATACAAGTAAACTCTAATTGAACAATGCTATTCCCTTAGCTAAATCTTGGCTCCGCAACTGCTATTCACATTTATCAGCTAGGTAACGATATCCACCTCCGAGAATGAACACCATTGGTAATTGGTTAACACAGTTAATTTTTCGTTAAAATTATGTTAGATTTGCTTAATTTGGGGTCTAATTTCCGGTAGCTAGCTAGTCGGCTGAGAAATCCAGTGGGCCTTTTATGGTGGTGTTTTTCCATCTGAGCCTTCATCGTTATGGAGATAAGCCCATGGCCCAAGGTAGAATTAAGCCTAGGCCCATATACTAGCTACCACCCCGCAATTTCAACTGCAAAACTCAAAACAGACCAAACAATAACAACATGAACATTTGTGGCTTCATCACTAGCTCCGAATTTATGATATACACCTATACCATAAACTTAGACATTTTTGTGTAGAAAGAGAGAGGAAAAAATAATTGCTCGGGTTCAATTTTATTGGAAACAAATTTCCAAAGATATTTTAATGATCTCTAAAGGTAGTAATGTTTTAAATTTAAAACGGTCGAAACTCAGGCCATGTTCCAGTAGCAATTTGCAGAAAAAACGTAAGCGTTTTTAGCTTGTCGTTCACATAAATCAACAAGTTTTGGTATTTTATCATCTCATTCACGGTAACTAATAACTTGTTAACAATTTTTTTTTCTACAATAACTCTACTCACAAACTCATCTGCCACTTGTTCACTATCAGAAATAACTTGACATTTTTCAACAATTTATTCACTACGTACTGAAAATACCTAACAACTTGATTGCTTTGTATTTTTTCTCACAATTTATTTACTACCAGAAACACCACCTCATTTTGGCATCTGCCGCCAAAATTGAGAGCAACAAGGAAGAGCACATTCCACAGAGGATTTAACTATGATTTTGAAGTCTAAAAGGTTGGAGCATTTTGCTGATCTCTGTTTAGATTCCACGCCTCCCCGTGGAGATGCTCTTAAAGTTTGGTTTGTTTATACAGTAATCGCATTTCGAATGAGTTTTTAGCGAATGAATACGACATTTTGAATGAATGTTTAGCGAACGAATACGATTTTGAGTTCAAGTATGTCGATTCATTTACAGCCTTACACGAACGTCATGAAAATGTTGACAATTAATTTTTGATCAAACCCTCTCTATATCATCGAGTTTCGATCACCAATTAACTGAGTACTTCTGATTGATATTGCCTTAACAAAAATACACTATCCAAAAAGAATTTAAAAATTCAAAAAAATAAATTTAGTGCATAAATTTTCAATTTATGTAAAATCTGAGTTTTTTTCGTCTTTATTCAAAAAAAAATTCAAATTGGTTAATTTTGCGTCAAATTTTGGTAGATTATTGATTTGTCTCAACAAAAGAAATCAAAAAAGTAAAAAATTATAAATTTTACCTAATCAATTTTAAAAATATCAGAATTTATCACTGTTAGCCCACTCGTTGATACAAACAAACAATTTTAAAAAAATCAACATAAAATTAAAATTTGTGAAAAAAATTTAATATGGATAGAACAATTACGTTTGGATAAAACAATAAGTTTGAGCAACTGTGCTCCTCAGCCTCGCCTCTCGATGTATCCCTTTGAGCTTAATAAAACTTCCTTTTGTCGAGAAAACAAAAAAGGGTCGGTTTCATCATTTCCGGTAAATTGAGCTTCTTGATCTTTACTTATTTCTTTGGTACACGTATGCATATGTATATGCCGGTCGAATTAATGGTGTTATGCAAAAGGTGGAATGAGGGAAAGATTAATCTGAAATCGACGTGGAAGTAGAAAAAATGGAAGAGACGAAGGGCACTTTGGAACTTAAGGAAAGGGAAAGAAAGGAAAACTAAAAAATTTTCCCTCTTATTGTTGGTTAGAACAGAAAGAGAGAAGAAAATGACAAATTTATGTTTTGTGAATAGTAAATTTTGCTTCCATTTTATTTTCTTTTCCTTTCCTTTTTTTTCCTTAGGTTCTAAACAGAGCTGAAATCTGGTGGCAGTTTTTTTCCCCTTCTTATTGACAGTTTCTTGAGGCAGTTAAAAGGTGTAGTTTGGGAAAAAAAAGTGTGCGCCAGCCTCAAAATTGATGCTCATACCGAAAAAGGTGCTGCATTTATATATAAAAAGTAGTAATGGATCTGTAACAGTGTGTGTAATGTTTGTGTTGCGTGTTTGTTTTGGATGTGAGGGTTTAGGAATTAGCTAGGGTGGTATAATTAAATTGGTAAGGTTTCGAAGAAATTGAAAAGGAAAATGCTTTTGTATCGATGTTAAAGGTGCGTTGAAAAATATGGAAGTTTGTCATATTGTGAAAATTTACTCTACTTATAAAAATGCGAAGACTATTAAAGTGTTTCCCTCATTTTACCTTTCCAAAATGCCCCTTCTAAACACCTGGAATAACTGACCCACCCAGATGAAATAGAACTCTAACCATTTTCCAAAAGGAGGCTGCTAGAGGCACATCGGTGTGGCACACACATTGGGACTGATCCATCTGTATGTGAGAGGGGTGTGGCATACCGATGTGCCTCTTAACATTTCCGTTTCTAAACCCATTTTCACAAGACCCAAATCAGAAAGGACACATTAAACAACGCTCCACTCTCGCGCCGCCTAATTAGATCGTTCTCTCTGTACCCCAAGAAATCCTCGTCCACCAACAATACCGATGATTCAGTACTCACAGCGGCATAAAATTTCCTATTTTATCAACATCACCAACAACGGCCACGACGACAGATTTGAGGCTCTACTAAATCCATGAGTTCCGTTCTTCGTTTGCTGCTGTCCACTACCCAGAATACCGTCCTGCCGAAGTTCTCTAGGAAAGCACACTTTTCGAGATATGCTTATTATGGGGAACTAAGATGGCAATGTAAATCGTTTTGATTATTGGTAATAGCACCTTGAGTTTTGCATTTGCCCTTTTCTGATTACGTTTATAAATTTTCTCTTATTCTAAAAGTGGACAATCTTCTAAACCCCAAGTGTCATAGTTTCTAATTTGAAAAGGACATTGACTCCTTTACATCATGGAGACTAGATTAGTATCTAATGGCGAAGGGAAAAACTAGAGAATTTTGTTGATTCATGTCACATCAATTCTTCATATTATCTGCAATGATACCATGATACGGTGTGGAATACTCAATTTAAGTACTTTTAAAATTCCTTGAGTTTAATGTCCCACTAAGGAGCGTCATGGAAGTATAGAAAAATAGTTTTGTTAGCTTTTTCTATCTTAAGGAGTAAAAACAACTTGAAGTAGGACCATATTCACCTTTATCACACTTTTGCCTTCCAGGTTAACAAATAAATAACAAGACTATATAGTGCACCATCATAACAACTATTACTTTGGAGGAGATTTAGGAGTTAAGGCTGTGTTCCTCTTTACTATTTCCAACTTCCATACATTGACATTTATAGTAGCTTGAGATCATGCTTACCCAGTGCTACTTATAGAAATATTCTAATCATTTTATGGTTTCCATCATTGAATCAGAATACCTCAACTGTCTAAAAGGTCAGTTGATGACTGCAATTTAGTTCTTTCCATGTAGATGCCATCGTGAATTATTTGCTTTCCACTCCTTTCCCTTTATTGCTGACTTAGTTATGGCAAAATGAGGTAATCACTTGTTGTCTCCTTCTCTTCCTGATATGCGTAATCTTTATTAGAGATTAGTGCATAACAGTAGTCCTCGACGTTTTTGCTACTTGCTCTAGCATTGATGGAAAAGGGTCTCTAAGGAATCACAAGTTGTTACACTACCAATTTTCCTCTGCCTAAGCTGACATTGTACATACTAAGCTGTTGAATAAGAAAGATGTTACAATCTAATTTTCTTAAGCCTTTTGTAATCATTAATCAAACTAACCCTAAGCTTCCTTTCATACTCCTCCTATATATGCAGACACAGTACCTGAATGTGCAAGCCATGGCAAGAGTTACTGATTTTGCACAAAACTTTGATTACCTAGCTTGCTCAATCTGCAAGAAGGCAACAAATGCATACGGAAACGGGGACTTCTGGTGCAATTACTGTAACCAAAAAGTGCCAACACTCACAAAGTAAAAAATCCTTCCTTCCACCTTAATATGATTTCACATTTACAACAATACAACTGTATTAAATTTTACAGGATCAAATTCAACATCTAAATCACAGATCCAACTGGAACAATTCAGGGACAACTAGCCCTCCCAGTGCTTCACATGCAAGCTGAACCAAAGAAATGCATCATGACATGGAAAGCGTGCATGCACAACTATGCCGGAATCAGTCATTTGAAATTCAAATTTATCCTTATAACTTTCGCTATCATCAACAAAATCCATAATTTCAAGAAAAACCCAAACCCATCTACACAACGGGCATAAATAACGTGCTTTGCACGTTGGCATGCACCTAGTATGCACTAATAAAGGTTCTAAGAACCGCTTTCCAATTTTTCAATTGCCAATGTGATATTATGTTGAGCAATCAATTAGACATATTGTTGACATGGTGTTCTGAACCCAAAAACCTAGATAGCATCATAAAATCTGAACTCTATCTCTAATCCACTGGAAACGTAATTGTTGTAAAATATTATGTTTTCACAATGCTTTTCCAAATGAAATTGTCTAAAGTTTCAAATTACGAAGACTTGAAGTAGACATATACAATAAAGATAATAGTGTGATACTACAGATGCTGAAACAAAATACATTTTGCAAATTAATGTTTTTTAAAAATTAGGTTAACACTATCCAAGTTTATGTCTAGTTTTTGGGCCAATACCTAACAGAGGTAACATAAACACCAACAATGATTATTTCACTCTAGAATCTTCCTAGTGCGAACAAAATGCTTCAATGTAGGTTTCACACCATACTTTTTAAAAGCGCATTTGGCCGTCCGAAATTCGGCAGGATAGAGACTAAAGCGACATTCTTTCATATTGGACTTAAAATACGTCGTTAGTAATTCTACAATCTCAGCTTCCTTTTCAGTGTATGATGGATCATAATCGCCAGCTGTGTACTTCAGCCACTCGTACGACGCCGCCACACATAAGCCTTCTTCAACTCCTATTTTCCTCCATTTAAAGAACCAATCTACAGAAAAAGATCATCGACAATCAATAGATAAGTTATTTGCAATCTGATCCTAAATTAGGGGTGGAATAAGACACTTACTATCATCTACTTTGTAGTTAAAAACTAAACAATATTAATTAAAAAGATTAGTTAATAAACGCCTTTAGAGCACTAATTGATGTCCAAAAACTGTCTCGATATTCGTAAAATTTGCACATGAACGAATAAACGTGTATTTGTAAGTGTAAAATGTGTATTGAAAATTAAATTTTTAAGCATTTAGTGAATATTGTCCACACTTTTTGTAGTGGGGCAAACCAAGAGGTCCATCTGGGTCCAAATCCGATTTATTGGTAGGCCTAATTAATTTGTGTTGGAACATTAAACTTAATTTGGTACATGTGAGTGGGGATGCTTTTGTTTGGCTTTGTGATCAGACCATGTGAAAAGGAAAAAATGAGGCTGGCCGAAAAGAAGGAAAGCAAAATATCAAGGTTGTCGGCTGTGCAAGTGTGCCGGATGTGAAGTCTCCAAAGGTTGCCCATTGGGTGGTATTAATGTGTGGGTAGATGCATGTACTTGTTTTAGGTATAAATATGTATGTGCTTGTATTTTATTAAAGTGTGGGAAGTGAAAGAGAGAAAAGAGAGAAGAGGAGAGACGTGAGAAAAAGGAGCCCCTTCGAGGTACTCCCCCACCACCAGTGGGAAACATAGAGTTGAGAGAGCTGTGAGATTGAGTTGAGTGATTTGTGTATGTTTCTCCCTGATTTCATAGTAAAATCTTCTGTCCATGGATGTACCTAAATTGAGGAACCACGTAAAATTTGTGTTCTCTCTGTGTTTGATGGTGTGTGAGTGTTTGTAGTCGTTTTCGCTTTCCAACAATTTGGGTCCAATAGATGAGCATGCATGCTAAGCAACCCTGGCGTTGCGCCTGAACCATGCGTGATGGGCCTGCACCTCAACACCCAACTACTTCGGCTTGGGCACCGTATCTGGACCGAAGGAATCTGGGTGCGGATTGTTGGATTTAATTTAAAACTTTATGATTATATTTTCGTCTAAAATTGTGGAGTAACATTCTGCAGAGTAGTTACTTAAAAGATTTTGGAATTGGTCAAACCAATTACCACGTGCACCTCTTTTTCTCCTAATTGCTAGGATAAGTTGTTATATATCTATATAACCCTTAGGGCCTGTTTGGATGGAGTGAAAACAAGGGGGCAAAAATCAGAGGGGTGAATAGGGTGGGGCTCACTGTTAAGCCGGTGTTTGGGAACGAAAATTGGAGGGGTCTTAATTTTCACCCCTTCTTCTTTTTCACCCATTTCAGGGATTCTCGGGTATAATTTTTGGGCACCCCTTGACCTCCCCAAATTTAATCCGGCTTTAAGGGAGGAATGGGGAGGAATTTGGATGAAATCACCCTTGCTTATCCCCTTTCTCCAACCCGAAAAACTCCTTATTTAGTTTCAGAACTCTCTTAGAATACTCTTTGAAAGGCCTTAGAGCCAAAAATTCATTATGATCATTTAAGATAAAATGATTAAAAAAATATGATTTTCGCACCAGCTCAAACAGATTGAAAATTGGAACACGTATTTTTTTACACCATTTATATATTAAAAAATATAGTTAAAAAAATTAAGTGTTTCAATTTTCAACCTGTTTGAGCCGGTGCGAAAATCATATTTTTTTAATCATTTTATCTTAAATGGTCATAATGAATTTTTGGCTCTAAGGCCTTTCAATGAGCACCCGAAAACTCCTTATTTAGTTTCAAAACTCTCTTTGGGTGCTCATTGAAAGGCCTTAGAGCCAAAAATTCATAATGACCATCTAAGATAAAATTATCAGAAAATAAGATATTCGCACTGGTTCAAACGGATTGAAAATCGGAACACTTAATTTTTTAACTATATTTTTAAATATATAAATGGTGTAAAAACGTTTTTTATTATAAAATTTTTAGAATAGACATTTTTTAATATTGAAAATTGAATTTATATACTTATTTTAATACGTAATCAAATTTAACACTGCACATAGACAAAATAGTCATTTGACAGTTTTTCCAACCATCCATCCCTTTTATCCCCCCATTCTATAAATCATCCAAACAAAGTCAAATTTTATCCCCCTATTTAATACTTTATCCAAACCACATACTATTTTATCCTCCCTTCATAAACCATCAAAATTAGTATCCCCTACTATTTTACCCCCCTTCATATTTTTTACCCCCAATTTTTTACCTGCATCCGAGCGAACCCTAACACTATATATATGGCAGCTAGACTTCTTCTCAAGGTGACTACTGATTATCACAGGAGAATCAATTTTATAAACCTTTATCCTCTCTTTCTTCATCTTCCCATATACACAGAATAATGTTCTCATTTATGATCGTCCAGTTATACGATACTATATTTTATGGTGTTTTGAGTGTCGGAAAACTACATGGTTCATGAGTTCAATTCACTGCACATAAGAGAACTTGAAGGTCGATGTATCTTAGAGAAAGAGTACCATTCAACCCTGTGCAAGAGGGGGTATATCGTTCCTTAGGAGAGCACTATCACATGCCTCGACTATCCCATAGGCTATTCTATTTCTTTCTCTATTTATTTGATTCTGTAAATTTGATCGATGTATATTATTTAGATTTATTATTCTACCAGAAAAATCCTATCGCATATATTTTCTCCAACAATCGAAGGAACGATAATTATTAGGATTTTCTGTAGAATAAGTTCTAACTTGGGTGGTCGTTGAGATAGTGATTTTTTGCAATAAAATAAAGATTGGAAAATAGACGATACACACTATCTAGGGTGCATTAACCGTAGAGATGGAATTGATCAGATCAGATATTCTATATCTTTGCAATTGATGGGAGGCCATGAGATAGTACTATTGTTGCATTTCATCCAGTGTACGTAGTTATGCATAATGAGTAATATGGATGTTTGTGTTACTCTATGCTTGACACTAGACTTGGCTTTGCAGTTTGCCAAGTCATCTAGACATTGTTCTTGTCTAGTGGAATAAATTTCATATGATTGCAGATTGCGTTGTTAAAGAGATTTTTGATATCTTCTATTTGTTCAAGAGATTTTTGGTATCTTCTATTTGTTCGTAGAGTATCGAGTTATTGCACTAACGGGCCGAAAGTCGATGCTTTGTGTTTCTATGATTATTAAGAAAGACAATATTGGCTTCAATTTTAGAATGAAGATGGTAGGTTGCTCTGATAAGAAATTCACAAAAATGGAGAATATGCCGTAATCGGAGTAGAAAAAATATATTACTGTAACCTAATTTTGGAAGCATATTTTTAAATCCTATATAGTGGGTGATGTTGTACCAAGATTGTATAGTTACTCATAAATGACAGTCTTCCTTTTAAAGAAAAAAATGTACTTGACTAGTTTGGAGTCCGCATGATATGTTTCTTTATCTTAATTTATTTGTACTTATGTAATTGGAGAGTAAATCGTCTTACCACTCTTTTGTAGTTACTGTAGTGAGTAGTTTAAAACTTGTTAGGCTTGCATTTATGCAAGACATGAACATATATCTTCGCATAAATCGTCAATGGATTTTAGAGTCTAAAATGCAAGATAGATTTTGTTGTGTTCATTAATTTTGGAGTATAAATTAAGCTTTTTCAAAAACAATGCAAGTGTTACCTTATGTAGAAGGAATTTTGTTGGGGATACCTTATCAGCACTTTATGTTGTTTGGAGAATGTTCATGATAAATAGCATAAAATGTGGGGGCGTTTGTTGTGATTAACATTATATATGTTATCCTTATCTATTATGATGTTAATCATGTTGCTAATAGTGAAGTTCAATTAAATCCTAGATTGGTGAAGTGTTTTCATAGATACACATAGTCCTCTGAAAAAAAAAATAAAAAATAAAAAGGAGATGGGAAAAGCTCTATTGCTACATTGGTATGCTAAAGCGATTTGATTTGTCCACTGAGGGTGCTCAAAATCTTTTCCCATTGGATATTGGTAACTACTAGGCCTGATACGCATCTAGGCGTTACTTTGTTGTGCTAGTTGCTGATTGATATTTAACTCCACTAATTTTGTGTTGGAGAATGGTATTTAAATATTTTTCAGGTTGCGAATGTTGGTGAGCTTGATGTGAAGCAATAACAGAGATCTTATAAACTTCTAAAAATGTGGGGGCCTGATCAGCCCGAAGAGACAAAAAGATTAGCGTGTAGGCTAATTATTATAAGTCTTATTATAACTCAAGGCATGAGGATCCGCGTGTTAAGCGAAGAGGGTGTCCAGGCACATAAGCCTGACTGCTAGGTTTAGTACGCCATTCATGACGTTACATCACATGGTTAGGGCATGTGTCGAACACGAGGTGAGGTTTAATGTAGGCGAACCATATATAATTTAAGTATAGTTCTGAAACCTAAGAAGGTACGTTGTTTATCATAACCTAGAGCTCTATACCTTATTTTTTATCGGTAGAGCTCTATAATTTTTTTTTTCTAAGCAAAAGAATTTTATTAATTTCTGAAAAGGTACAAAGATTAAAAAAACAAGGACATCTGAAGAAAAATTATTGAGCTCGATACTTTCTCCCTAAAATCAAGGACGGACTTAACCATCAGAGTGTTTCCCCGTCATCATTGGCCAGTCAAACACTAACAGTGGTTCTCTACCTACCTTGCATGACTAGGTTAGGAAGAGGAGCTTTGTCCCAAATCCGAGCTAGATAATCGGTTCAAGAGATTCTGATCAAACACCACCCCACTCTTATTGATCGTTAGTCATCAATGTTGTGCTATTAAAAGAAGGAAAAGGTTATAATTTCAACAAGGTTGCTGTGCTTTTGGCAATTTCAATATCGAAAACATATGAAAATGAGGGGGTCTAGCCCACTTGACCGTATATAACTCCGCTCACATAAGTTATAAGCTTTTCAAACAGTATGTACATTCTCGTTAGTGATCTCTTTTCCACTATTTGATACTTGAAAATATTTTTCGTTAAATGTTTTCTATTGTTTGGTTGACATGCACAGAAAAGCATTTGTATCAAAAAATAGGAATATACCAATTTTTATTAAAACAAATTGATATTGACAAATGACAAAGCATTTTAACATGGCGATAAAAATGACCAAAATAATTTGGACTTGTTCTGCATAGTGGTAGTGCAAGAGGGTTAAAGGGTTGTTTGGCTTGCAGGAATTGAATGGGTGATTTGTCAAACACCTGGTCAGTTTTCTACCGAGATGCCAATATGGTTCACTATCAGACAACTTATTAGCGTATAATACTAGAAATGATTCAAAAGATGAATTGCATTGGGTGATGTGTTTAACCTTATTCCAGCTCCTAGTCTTCCATAAAAAGCTTAACAAACGAAAAAAAGGAGATAAACATGCAGTCACTGAAACAAATTACACCACACACACACACTCTCACACGCACTCCTATAGCTAAACATGCGACAGGCCTATAGCCTTTCGGACTAAGGCGTGAGCTTAGGATCTCACATATACAGTGTCGGAATGAGTTAACGACGAGATGCGGTGTCCAGTTGTTTAGGTTGGGATTGCTATGCCGCCTGTATTTCTTTATCATAGGCATACTGCTAAGCAAAGAAAAATTGTAGGTCTCATGCATAGACTAGAGAAGTGCTTGGTTCGATACGTCAAGCAAAGATGGATAGGCATTACTAACCCCAATTGAAGAGCGTGGATTATCACGTGATGCGACACACTCATACCCTAATATAGCCATGGTATGTGTACCACATTCAACAACACAAAAGTATACAGTAAGGATATTCTCACCATACGATTATTATTATTAATTAGTGTGATAATTATCACTATATTATTATTATTATTATTATTATTATTATTAGCAGCGTGATATGAGAGTAATAGTTATATTCTCAATGAAAGGCACGACAACATGAGATAACTATACCTCGTAGCCGTAGACCTTGGAGCCGTATCCACGCATGCACCATCTCATGAACTAGAGCTACCCCAACTACATGTCTGCATGTACACCGATCACATATCATGTAAAAATTGACTGCATCGTGAAAACTGAATATGTTTCTTGATGTTATCAAGTCCTGAGTAAATGTTATGGAAGGACCAAACAAATGTTATGGATTTCTCTAGGGGAGTGATTTTTGCACTCCCCAATTTGTTAAATTAACAATTTTGGAGAGAGTGGTTAACAATTTTAGGAGTGCGAAATCACTCCCCTTTCTAGACTACGTTAAGAAACTCAAGATGATTGAAGAGGTGCGTACTATAAACTTTACAATAGGAATGTGTATGATAACATTTTCTTTATTTTTTAAAGCGGACTATCATGAATCACTCGTAACGGACCAGAAATCATTAATCATGTATGCTCTCTCTGGTCTCTACCGTCTTCTCTTTCATATCTTATGTTCATATGTTGCCTTAACTTCTCCGGATGTTCAGGTTGGGCATACTATGAGTTATCGAGGGCAAAGCACATTAGAATTATAGTATAGTGGCCTCCATATGATTCATAACTAAAATTTTTGAAAAAGATAAATCAACTTTATAGAAAAGTTAAGCAAGTACTAAAAATTTTAAATACAAAAAACTAAGTACGCGTAGGGTTAACTCAAAAGGCATTACTTAGTATCACTTTTCTCCCATTTTGAGCGAAAAATTGTTATTGTATAAGGTCTCAAAATAAAATAAAAAATCTCTCAAAATCAAGATATCCACCCTATCACTTACCAAGGATAATATACAAACGCATAAAAGTTGAGGCCTGTGAAATTATATATAAATTTGGAGTGCTTGAAATGACTGCATCATCGGCGTATGCCCAAAGATTGTAGTACTATGTATATATGTTAACAAACTAATATTCTCAACTTTCTTATGTAAACACCTTATTGAATCTGGTTTGCCTTTTCTAAATTACGGCTTGACGGAGAGATCTCTTGTTATGGTAAAATCTCAGCTCTACTGAACATCAAACGAGTTTGAAACTATAAAAGGCTAGTTTCCCGATATATAGCCCATTTTCTACCTGTATTTTTCTTTAATGAAACAATTTCGTTCAAGAAAATGAATGGCGTGTATAAAATGAAGACATGTACGTAAACATTAGGGGCAGATGAGAATTACTTTGGTAATCCAAACAAAAGTTTGATTGCGGCCACTTTAGCACCCTTTACTTTCTTTGTCTCTGCTGCCACTTCTAGATCAGTCCCCCTCCTTATGCACCTTTTGACCTAATTTGCACAGAAGTATATATTAAACATTATTTGAAGCACATATGGATGTATTTGTGTGTGGTGTACATATGTCCAATACATGTGGATATATTTGTATGTACGGTATATATATATATATATATATATATATATATATATATATACAGTTATTTTCAAATAAGGACCTTCCCATTTCTCTCATTTTTCAATTGAATTTCGATGATCCGATCCGCTCAATGTGTTCAGAACGTGATTTTAAGGGTACCCGCAAGAAATAGGCAAAAAAAAATGATCAGGAAGGGCTGATTTGAGCAGTTTTTATTTAAACCGTTTGATAAAAACATAACAAAAACTGCTCGGATGAAGCCCTTCTCGGTATTTTTTTTTGCTGATTTCTCGCGGGCACCCTTAAAATCACGCTCTGAATACATTGAGTGGCTCGGATCATCAAAATTTGATCGGAAAAGGAAAGTCCTTATTTTATTAAAATAAGGTGGTCCTTAAGAGAAAGGAACTATATATATATATATATATATATATATATATATATATATATAAAAGTACATGTATGTACCGATATGGTTCTCCGTCGGCTGCCAATAGATGATTGTCCTCTAGTCTAGCATTTTCTCCATAAAGACTAACTAGAAGCTAAACAACAAGCTAGTATCAACTGGTCGAAAGTTGTCCGGAGAGCATTTCAACGCTTCATTAGCCTCTTTTCACGAAATTATAAACAATATAACATAGATTGTAGTAAAACATAGGTACCTCTTTTAAGTTTCCAACTTGTACTTAGTACATCTCCAAGCACCTCGTGCCCGGCCTCATGAGAGACTCGTGCGCACCTCTGTCATCAGATAACCTTTTCTGATTGTTTTCCAAACGTCATGCATGCATGACATACGTACTCTAAGTGCCATCTCCGCCCCACAGTCGATCGAGCATTGCCCACTTTGCAATCCAATCATCCATGTGGCGTTGACAGGACTATTAAGCGTTGGGCTGGGCCTAGTCCAAGTCGTTCCCCTTTCTAAGGGGTTGGGTTCTAAGGCGCCCTTGCCCAACCTAATCACCGTTGGGCCCATCAATCTGTAATAACTTGGGCCCATCTATATGTATGTAAAAGGACAAGTGTAAGAAAAATTTACGGAATAATGATTTACAGATTTCTCTTTGTACCCCAACAAGAATTGATCTCTGCACTTAGTGGCGGAGCCATCATTTTTATTTTAGGGAGGCTGACTTAATAAAAATATATTTTTATATAAATATACTCTTATTATAGCATTTGTAAATAGAAGTTATTCTAGCCTAATGCCTCAAGGTTTATGAATCATTTTGTTTTATTTCTTTAGGCTACGACCTAACTTATGCATGCTGAATGTTTTAAAAAATTGAGGGTGGTCGGGGCCTGCCCCACCAGGCCTCAACATACCTCTGCCCCTATCTACACTCTATCTTATGTATGAGAAAAATTGAAAGTCTATTGTCTCTATTTTGCGATAGTAATGATAAATGATTTAGTGTGTGAATGAAAAAGAAGCGAACATACAAAATATTAGCCAGAAAATATTTCCTAAAAGTAGGTCAATAATGCAATATATACATCAGGGAACGAAAAGGTTCTTACGGTTTTTATTGTAGCTTTTGCATAATGAATATGCCCATAAACTATTTGAGTACCCTGTGTTAGACAACATTGAATGAAGATGTTAGTAATTTTAAATAAACTCGAGGAAGGACAAATGTTATGGCTTAAATTTTTTATTTTATTTTTTTTGCCAACAGAAAAAGCATATTCATTAATCAAGTCATATGGAATCTACAAATTATCCTTGAAATATCTTTAGTGAATAAATCGAAATGAAAGAACAGTGAGACGGAAAAAGTACAATACTACTCTTCTTTTTGTAAAATGGAAAATCGTACTCATAAATTATCATAAAAAACTAAACAATGTATGTTGAACTATGAGGTCGCATATTCAAATTTCACGGAGACCAACTATCTCAAACTTTGAGGCCACAAGAGGTTATACTCTGTCGTTACCTTCGGACAATATTGAAGTTTAGGGCCAGCCGAAAGGAGGTGGAGGCCCCGGGTGAAATCGAAGGGTGGGCCCTACATATTTGTATAATTAAACAACAATAAC
The DNA here is from genome assembly GCA_019656835.1 of Rhododendron ovatum. Lineage (NCBI taxonomy): Eukaryota > Viridiplantae > Streptophyta > Magnoliopsida > Ericales > Ericaceae > Rhododendron > Rhododendron ovatum. Next base: position 30,651,983 of record CM033792.1, on the reverse strand, counting down.
AGAAAGATTTCTTTATATACTAATTTCGTCTTTATGGGGCATATTAAGAGCTTTGGTTCATGTAGCGGATCGTCCTTGACCAGGTTCGAAACGTAACAGCTACACGCCATTGGAATTTTTTTGGCAGAAGAACACTTAAAAAGAAAGCAACGTGCGGAGGTTACGAACCCCAAGCATTCTTTTTTATTTATTTATTTGTGCAACAGAACAGATTAAATTAAAACGAAAGAGTTTCGAGCAGAGTTACGACAAAAATAAAGAGCTGTGCTACGTGCACAGACTGCTGTGCACAGCGGCCTTTTTCTTCTGTTCCGGATCGCACAAAGATGATCGGAGCCGCTCATTTTGTTTAAAATATGTCGTTTAAGGTCTCTGTAAAAAATGAGTTTCGTTCGATATCGTTAGAGGCGTTAACAAAACACCCTAAATCACTTCAGAATTTAGCCTATGAGCGGCTCCGATCATCTTTGTGCGACCCGGAATGGGAGGAAAAAGCTGCTGTGCACAGCTGCTGTGCACAGCAGTGTGCAGGAATCATTTCTGAAAATAAATGTACTACTAGAACTTTGGCTTACCGTTGCGCTAACAAATACACTTCCTTTATAGATACGAACAAATTATATATATATATATATATATATATATATATATATATATATATATATACGGAACGGTTCAATGGACACCCTAAAAAAAACACCCAAAAAAACACCCATAATCTCATTCTCATAGTTCCTGATCAAATTTTTATGATCCGAACCGTTCAATGTGTGCAGAATGTGATTTTAAGGGTGCCCGGAGAAATTAGCAAAAAAAATGACCGGGAAAGGTTTGATTTAAGCAGTTTTTATTTGAACCGTTCAATAAAAAACCGTTCGAAACTGTTCGGATCAAGCCCTTCCCAGTCATTTTTTTTGCTGATTTCTTGCGGGTACCCTTAAAATCACGTTCTGATCACATTGAGCGGCTCGGATCATCAAAATTTGATCGGGAGCTATGGGGTGTTTTTTTAGGTGTTTTTTTAGGTGTCTCCGGAACCGCCCCGATATATATATATATAGACACACACACACTTATTTAAGAAGGAGAGCTCTATTTTTAGCCAAAATTTGGAAGCCCCAGGTAGCGACCTCTTGACCTTGTTCTGGGGTCGACCCTGATTAAGTTAATCGAGATTCGTATAAGTTATTCCGACATCTGGTTATTAAAAAAAGGTCATGTATATGTATGACCATTTTGCTATTATAGGTCCTATGGCAGGTTATAGGGCATAGGACCAAGTCATCAGTGAGATAACACGTGGAAAGTAATGAGACCAAGGTTTTGAGTCTTTTGACTTTGTCCAAACTCAAAAGACAAATTACAGAAATGCTATGCACTTATGGTATGGCGATTCCACTTTGGAGACTCAAAACGATCAATTCAAGTTGTTGATTAATTTTGAAATAATACTTTTTTAACTAACTCATCAAAAGATAATCCAATCGGACAACTAGAAGTTTTTTTTATCCAATTTTCATATTTTTCATTCAGAATTTAGAATTTAGAATTGTGATTTATTAAGGGATTTTGAAAAAAAAAAAAAACACTATTGGATTAAGAAATTACAATTATGCAATATATTGAGCTGATCATTTTTTCAAAACTTTTGAAAAACATATTTTGAAATTAATGAATGACTAGAATCTTTAGTGCAAAACTCTAAAACTAGTCCATAGATCCATCTATCACAATCTATGTTATCCCAAATTTTTTAATAAATAAAAATTTTGTGATATTATTTCAGAAAAATTGTTTCCGTTATTATCCAATTTTTGAATAATTAATTTGATTAAATAGTAAATATACTTTTAAATTTGATTTAGGTGTATTATTTCTCGCGTAAATATTTCTTTCGATCAACGAGATTTTTTCTCCGTAAACAGAGACTACGGTTAGTCTCAAAAATATTTTATTATGCTACGATTTAATTTATGAATTTTTCCAAACTTGAAAACCGGACGGTCAAACACCAGGGGTACATTTTCGCGGATATACTTCCTTCACTTCTTTCAACGCCAGCCCATCCCTCCGCCCTCCTTAATTTCTCCTGCTCCCTCTCACTCCAACCAGCCTCACCCACACCACCTCACTTCCATTACTCAATTCCCCACGTCAATTACACCCAATAATTATCCTCCTCCCTCTTCTATAATATACAAACACCATACACTCATACATATACAACATGCCCACCCCCTGTGTTCGAGCGAGAGAGAGAGAGAGAGAGCGCACCTCTAACCTCTTGGCCTCCATAACCACCTCCTGCCGACACCACCATAACCGCCGCACCCCGTACCACCTCCCTCGGTTGCCATCACCACCACCTGCCGAGAACACCACCATATTTCCTCCAGCCGAACCGTCCCCCTCCGGCCCGTACCCGTCACCTCCTTCCGTGATACCCCACACCACCCAGCTGCAACCCATCTTCTCCGGCCCGTACCCATCACCTGAAACATCTCCCTCACTCCTCCAAATTCCATCCCGGCCTGTGGTTTTAAAAATAAAAAAATAAAACAGCGTGTGTGTTGCACCGCCGCCGCAGGCCCCGTTGGAGTGCCGCCGGACGTTGACTTGAATTTTTGAAGCCACCACGGCGATCTACAGACACCATACAACACTTACCCAAGCTTAGAATCGTATTTGAGGTAGTTTTCCGGAAACCCGTAACTCAATCTGCGTTTTAATGGAGTTAGGACAAAAATTTAATTGTTGTGTAGATGATAACCTGTTTGTAAATTCCAGAAGTTAATTAATTACTGTTTAGTCCTGTTTTCATTAATATTTAGTCCTATCTGTGGTAGAAAGTCAGTGGTAAGGCTTGGAATGATATTGTTCGTAAATTGGTAGATTATTGTGAGAAATTGATGATGTAATATTATGATGTGGTTTGGTGATATTGAATTTTCAAATCGGGGAATAAGAAATTTGTTAAAGAAAATATATTATTAATTAATTGTTTTATTTAGTAAAACCTAAAGAAGGGGAATTAGTGATAAGAAATATGTGTGTATTAAGATTACGAGTAGTATATTATAAACTGAGCGTAGCTTTAAAGTTATTTTAAAGTATGAAATCTAGTATTCCAATTTCCCTGTTAAAAGTTTGTACTTGGCAATAATTTAAAATAATATGAATAAAGGAAGAAATTCCTACTTTTAAGTACATAAACTTAAGTGGTATTATTTAAACTACTATGTTATTAAAATTTCGTATTTAAACTAATGTACTTTTAACAAGAGAAATATTATTTTCGAGTGTTATATAAAAATTAGAGGAAATAGCATTTTTTTTTAAAGATATATAGTAATAGTTGGTAAAACAAAAACTTTATCTATTAAGATAATAATTTTATTCAAATCGCCATATTCTTATTTTGACTAATTCCTTGTGTTGGACTTATTATGTTAGACTTAATGCATGCGATGTTGTATTTTGTGAGTTTTGTTGGATTTCTGATATTGTTGATTGTAATTACGTGAATTATGGTAATTTGTATTGTTGTGTAAACGTAGAAATTAGACAATAGGTACCCTGGTGGTGTTCATGGCCAAATTGAAACTGAATAGACATTAATAAGGCAAGTGTCACAAAAGTGATCGGTGATTGGAGATTGTGCGCTGTATGTGAGATTTTGGGAGGCATGTGTTGTATGTGCATTCTCGTGAGTTGATGCGAGTTCTCGAAGAGTGTTGCTGTATGTGCATCCAAGGGAATTGTGTTGTATGTGCAATGTCCTAAGGGGGGAGAATGAGTTGATACAAGAGATGGTACATGAGATGATATCGGATATGAGATTGAGATTCTAGTTATGACAATCATGATTAACTTTGGTGGTACCTTTATCTCTTGCCATGGTAATAAGTGAGTCCGCTAGGTAAATAACTTAGATGCACTCACTTAGGACCCAATTGCAGGACAATAAGAGGGAATTTAATCATGGGACAGTCATGGTTGGAAATATTGGGAGGAAAAGATTCTCGATGGAAGAGAATCGTAGAAACTGTTAAATACAAGATAAATTCATAAAAGGCTACTTGTGATTGCATATTATAATGGTTGCGTAATTTTGTGTTATTTCGTTGAAACTGCATATTGTGGTATTGAGTTTTAGAATTTCTACTTGATGAATTATCACTCAGGATAAGTTTGTATCTTGACAAATCGTTTGCTTCGGCGATCAATTTGCCAGAGCGTGTGTAAGATTCTTCAGTGAAGCAGTTGATACAGGTGGAACCCTTGGAACAGAGGCTGGGCTAATGTAGCTTGGAATCCGTGTCAAAACTAGAGTCGCTCTAGAGTTGTTTTTGAATAAAAATGTAGACTTTTGTGTTCTTTGAAATTGTAATTTTTGTACAAGTATAGATAACGGCCTAGTAGTTTGTAAAATTCAGCGTATTTTAGGGTTAATACTTCCGAAATTTCTTGAAAAATCGGGGCGTTACAATCTATGCACATACCACATTTGTGCACGTCATTATTGAAAAACAAAGTACCTAAACGGCACAAGAACGAATATGAGAGACAACGTGGTGCTTTACAAAAGGCCAAGAATGGAGCCAGGGGCTAGTAGAGGCGCCCTATATAATTATTATTATATTGAAAAAAAATTATTATCAAAATATATAGTCTTGCCACCTTCCTACGCAAAAATTCTGGCTCTGTCCTTACACAAGACTCATGGACAAAATTTCATCCTCCCTTACGGCTTTTGTGTACTATAACGGATTGAAATGAAATGAGATTGTGATGAATAAAAGAACCTACAACCCGAGAGCATAGGTACATACATTGTCAACTTGGGGTCATGGACCTACTGGAATTTAATTTCTCCTTCCACATGCATCGAGCTGAATAAAAACTTACATGGTGTGTCTTGTGTCTATTCATCTCATTTCCGTCAACGAAGAAAATAGGAATGTCCTTTTTGACAGGAAGCTTCAAATAGTCATCGAAAAAGCTGTGTACTTGACGAATAATCGGTTCCAACTGTTTGGGTTCAGTGAGAGATACAGAAAGACAATTTGGACATAGATATCGACCATCACCAAGGTTGATGTATTCTACCTTTGTTGGCTGCACATGCTGTACGTACAAAGAGAACATTAGTTATAGCATCAAACATGCACAAACTCCTTTTTTTTTTTTTGGCAAGTTCAAACACTAACTTACGTGTAAATAAAGCTATGCTTAATAATTGACCTTACCCAAAAAAAAAAAAATAAATTATACTTAATAATTACCACCAGTAAGTCAAGTTGAAATAAATAATATGCTTATTTCCTTGTAAAATAATTAAGTTCAGATAGAATTTGAGCTCTTCTGTTTCCTCTTTTATACGCATTGTACCGAATGTTGTAGTTGTCTGACGATGACACTAATTTTGTTTGAAACGATTTTCTCCAGCTAGCGGGTGTATATGCATTTGAGCAGGATGAAGTACTGTAGAAATTAAGCCTATAGAGGCATGACCCCGACTTTGGGACTCTGTAGCGCCTCAGGCGCGCTGCAAGTTGAAGCGCTTTATCCGGATCGTCTATATATCTCGACAATCAATGGTCCAGATTAAAATTCAGACTATCCAAAACACTTTTGGATTGAGTGTTGCACCTTCCTGCCCTCCCATTGAGGGGATTGACGATGTGATCGAGTATTGTTTCACACTTTTTTTTTTTTTTTTTTTTAAAACACGAGGAAGTAATGTCTTACTAGTGTATGTTTCCTAATTAAGCTAGATTTATTAAAGCACATTAATTAAAATACAGGATTACATGCATTGAACTTTTGAAATTAAAATACATATATGCAGTATTACATGCATGCATGCAAGATCAATAAATCACTAGTAGGATATATCCTATGCCACAAAACACTTTTATACGAGAATTTTACTTTCAGTACTTGATTACTTTTTGCTCCTAATTAATTAAGATCAGTTAATACAGTAAAAGTTTAAATAAAATTTTTCTAACTTTCCAAATTAGTTTTGTTTGAAATTTTAGTCACATGCACCGAAAGAGGTTCTCTACCTATTTATTAATTAAAAAGAATCGAAAATACGAAGTATATATGTATGTACACTTAATTGGTTTATGGGTCCAACTCGGATTTAAAGTTCAAGGAGAATCTTTCGACTATTTTTTATAAAAGTTGATTTTCATTTATAAATTTTGGTTTCATGTTTATGTACGGGTACGTATTAGTGTGGCACTGTGTCGGCCGGCAAATTAAATATATGGTTCCCACAATAGCTAAATTATTCTCACTCCATTATTATCCTAAAAAGTGAGTTTGTAATTTAGATTTAAGAGCAATCAACTAACCTCGAACCCATGGCAGCTACAACACATTCGTTTTCGGTCCGAAGTTTGAACAAGAGGTGGATAAAAAGGATCCTCCAAGTCACCTTGAACTGGCTCATTTGGTGTTTGGCTTGTTGGTGTGCTTAGAGTTGAATAATTAAAAGGATCCTGCAAGTAATCTTGATCAACTGGTTGACTTTGTGTTTGGCCTATTGGTACAGTGTTCAGAGGTGGATAAGAAAAGAGATCTTGAACAAAATCTTGATCTGGTCCATTGAGTATTTGGTTTGTTAGTGTGCTCGTAAGTGGATAGTTCCAAGGATCCTGCAAGTAACCTTGAACTGGTTGATTTGGTGATTGATCAATTGGTGTGCTTAGAGGTGGATAGTAAAAAGAATCCTGCAAGTAACCTTCAACTAGTTGATCTGTTGGTGTGCTTAGAGGTTGATAATAAAAATGATCCTGCAAGTAACCTTGAACTGGTCCATTTGGTGTTTGGTCGGTTGGTGTGCTCATCGGGGGATAGCTAAACGGATCCTGCAAGTAATTATGAACTGATCGATTTGGAGTTTGGCTTGTTGTGTTCAGAGGTGGATAATATAAGAGATCCTGAACAAAATCTTGTTCTGGTCCATTTTGTTTTTCGCCTATTGGTGTGCTTTGGCTCGTGCCCATACCTGTCTTTCTTCTACTTTATTTTGTTCGTAGCTTTTGTTTCTCTACGGGTTGATGCCTTGTTAACTCCTTCTAGCATGCCTTTATATAAGCTAGTACAAAATTTGGTGACTAAAACCCCTAGGAATTAGAAAAACATGTGTAACAAGGAAACTTAAGAGTAACTAGGTAACAGGAATTAATAATAACCTAAACTAAACATGAAATTAACGTGATAATAAATCCCAAATAAATGGTAACATAATATTTCCTAAAACAGCTGGTATAATTGAAACCATGAAAGAGCAAAGTTTTGGACAAAATAGAAATAAAAAATAATTGAACGAACAAAAGAGCAATAGAATAAGCCCCAAACGTTCATGCCTATTTTTGTCAACAAAAAATATTTTAATCAATTTTCAATACAAGAGTGGACCCACGCAATTCATTTCTATATATATATATTTTGACGACAGATAAATAAATAAAAAAGGGGGGGAAGGATCCCTTGCAATTGCAATGGGAAAGGTTAGTCAACTCATGTCCACCCTATGCCTTACATAGAGATATTAATTATTCTCTCTTTTTTGGGACAAACATAGAGATAATATTCACAATTTCCATCGTATAATATTGTTCACTGCCAATTAATATGGAAACACAATCTGCAATAATCGTTTTATTAAACAATCAAAATATATTTTTCTTCTCTCTATTACATATTCAGAAGTGATCCTCTTTCCTATCGCACTTAAAATAGCTATTCTCTTTTTGGAAATAGTTAAGTTGAAATAAATTTTACCTAACCACCAAGGTAATTGCCGTTCAACATAAATATAAATAATAATAATAAAACACTTTATTTTTTTGAAAAAACCGGGAAAGTTTATTTCGACTTAACTATTTCCAAAAAGAATATAGCTATTTTAAGTGCGATAGGAAAGAAAATTTCCACGTTTAGGGAAAAAAGTGTTTCTCCTCACAAACTTGTTTTTTTTTTTTTCCCTTTTCTTAAGAAGAATTTTTTTTTTTTTTGTTACTCCCACGGATGAAAGGGGAAGTTCCAGTTGGCCAAGGGTTAAATTAGGCAAGTAATTTACTCATTATGTCTTTTTTTTTCAAAAAGGAAAAAGAGATTTAGTGGGTATTTGTGGAAAAATTATTTTGACAGATTTTTAGATTTTTGCTTCAAAATATCAATTTAGAATGTTTCTGTCTTCTCAAAATAATAATGCTAGGAACACATTAATGTGTCACACTCCTCTCACATACATGTGTGAGAATTCCGCAATAAATGCTAGGGACCCACATGTATATGAGAGGAGTGTGGATTTGACAAATTAATGTGTCCCTAGCATCTCTTTTCTAAAAAATTTTACAACTAATTTTTAGAATCTACAGATTTCGAGAACTTGTAAAAGGAAAGAAATTCTTGAAATCCTAAAGTTGAGTTTAGGTAGTTTTTGGAATTGTACAACACAAATTCTAAAAAAAGGAATGAAATTCTCATAATCTTGCAACTGCAACAAATATGTTTCTCAACTTCTATTACAATCCAAAATCTAAAATTTACAGCAGAATCTGAAGCTAAAAGGTAAAATTTGTATCCCCAACGAATACAAGCTATAAAATCTGTATACATAATCGTAGTTTTTTTAAAGTTTCCACAATAAAATGTGACATTGCCCAAAATGATTTTCGAAACAATTTAAGGCTTAGGCTATCTGTCGATTTTAAATGAAAATATTTTACGCTAAATGGTTTTCCTAATTTTTTTCATCAACAAGCCGGTAGTGATAATATATGGGGCGGTTCAAGAGACACCCAAAAAAACATTCCAAATCTCATTCTCATAGTTTCAGATCAAATTTTTATGATTCGAACTGTTGAATGTGTGTAGAACATGATTTTAAGGGAGCCCATGAGAAATTGGCCAAAAAAATTACATGGAAGTGCTTGTTTTGAGCAGTTTTTAATTGAACCGTTCATCAAATTTGAGCTAAAAACTGCTCAGATCAAGTCATTTCTGGTCATTTTTTTACTGATTTCTCGTGGGTACCCTTAAAATCACGTTTTGGTCACACATTGAGTGGCTCGGATCATCAAAATTTGATCGAAAACTATGAGGTGTATTTTTAAGTGTTATGTATATATATATATATATATCGGGGCGGTTCCAGAGACACCCAAAAAAACACCTAAAAAAATACCTCATGATTTTCGATCAAATTTTGATGATCCGAGCCATTCAATGTGATCAGAACGTGATTTTAAGGGTACTAGCGAGAAATCAGCAAAAAAATTGATCAGGAAGGACTTGATCCAAACAGTTTCGAACAATTTTTTATTAAACGGTTCAAATAAAAACTACTTAAATCAAGCTTTTTCCGGTTATTTTTTTTGCTAATTTCTCGCGAGCACCTTTAAAATCATATTCTGCACACATTGAACAGTTCGGATCATAAAAATTTGATCGGAAACTATGAGATTGAGATTTTAAATTTTTTTTAAGTATTTTTTTGGGTGTCTCCGGAACCGCATATATATATATATATATATATATATATATATATATATATATATATCGGTCAGCAAAATCAACAGACTAGTGGAGATGTTTTCCCTAGTTCTTCAGGTGGAGTTTTGATAAACCCATCTTTAGTCAGTAATAATTATACTAACCCTTCACATTGTGAACGATGTGAAGCCATGAATTGCCATTTCTTGAATTTAAATTACAGGTACCACCAGTCAATGATTGAACTTGCTCAACTCCGAGACAAGAAGGCCTCCTTTACCCCACTGGTAAAGGTAGAGAAAAAACAATCATCCCCACTGGATGATGGTGAAAGCGTGTGTGTGTTGGAACCATTCCAAAAAATGGCATCCAAAGCCCTAGCTTTACCACAGTCATTATCCCTTATACCCACATCTCTACCTACTGAAATAGTAAACCATATTCAACACCTAGCCAGACAAGATGCCCATCATTTTCAAGAATTCCTATTTGAAACCCTTACTAAACTAGCCAGTCAACCAACTCCAGGATTATCAATCACTTGGGAAACTCACTATACTGAAAATCCAGTCACCTGCCCCAAAACTAACCCACATGTTCTTCTCCCTTGTCCGTGCTTCCGCCCCCCTCATGGTATCAGAGCCAAGTAGGATATAGTTGAAGAATTAAACTCAAGTAATCTGTAAGTTGTATTTACTCCTACTTAATTTTCATTTAGTCTTTTAGTCCTGCTGAAATTTTAGTTAGTATTTTAGTCCGGTTGTCATCGGTCGACCACCTTGCAAAAGACCACCTTAGGTAATCCGTAAAAGTCCTCGTGAGTAAGTCCCGCGGTAGGGCAGTGAAGGGGTTGGGAAAAAACCTGGGGTATGTGTCAATTGGGGTATGTGTTTATCATGATAATTTAGGATTAAAATATTAATTAAGAAATCTTTAGGATTAAAATACTGAAGGAAGAGTCTGTAGGATTAAAAACAATGAATAGATTATTTAGGTGTACTTCTTCAGCCAGTTCTTCAATGGCTTCTCTATCTGAGTTAGCGGACATAGTCAACCAAGAAGAACATGAGTATCAAGATTTAGATACAGGATTAGGAAATTGGAATATACCTAAAATCCCAGTAAAAGAAATTTATAAGTCAAGTTTTTTAGATGATGCTTTTCGTACTGATCAAGTTTCTAAAACTGTTGAACATGTTTATGCCATTACTAAACAAGAAGAGAGATGTTCTCTCCTTAGTCAACAATCAGTCAAACGTCACCTTGAACGAGGATATAATTATATTCATGTAGGATTAATACAAGTTGCTATTAAACCATTAACAAGAAGATGATTAAATTCCTCAGTTTTATTATCTTTAAGAGATAGTAGATTCACAGTCTATAGTGATAGTCTCCTAGGATTAATGGAGTCAAGTCTACATAATGGTCCAGTTTATTTTAACTGTTACCCCGATTTACCCCTTAGTTTAAAAGATAAAAATATTTTGAAAGCATTAACTTTAAATATTCAAACTGCCGGAGCAATCACTCAAATGCTAGAAGGTAGTCAGTCAATTGCATTAATTTACCGTATTTACTATAAATGTATGAAAACTAATTTGAATATTCATGCATTAGTCAAAAGTCCCAAGGATAAAACTGTACTTATACAAAGTAGCACAAATGCTAATGTACAAGTACCCAAAACCATTTCTTGGAGTGATATCCAGTTACCAACTAGTTGGCTTAGTGAAAATGAGAGTTTCCCACAGAAACTCCAAAATGACACAATTGATCTAGACTATATTCAACAATACCTAGATGGTACAGTTAGGATAAGTTTTGATCAACAAAGAGTAAACCCTCCTCTGAGAATCAGAGAATTAAGTCGATCCAATAGCTCAATAGCTATGGATAGGTCAAATAGTTCAACTACTTTGCCTAGGAAAGACAAAAATTTAATTGATCCCAGTATTAGATTAAAAGGTGTTGAGTCAAGTTCACAAATTAGTAAACCTTGTTATTCTACACAGTCAAAATTTGAGGATGAAGACACCTTTCAAGGGTCTCCAACTCAAACAGATTTTGAAGAACCCATTGATTCAACTTTATTAGTTTTAAATAAACCTTTTGAAATAAATTTTGACAAATTATATTCTGAATTTAAGTCAAAAGAAAATAAACAAAAAAGAAAAAATTATTTTGCTAAATATACATCTAGTAAACAGGATAAAATTTTAGCTCATTGGGAAGCATTTATGGAAGAATCCAGAACTGAAATTTATTTTTTCGACTACTTAGAAAATTATTACAAAAAAGTCAATACTGTTAAAAAACTGAAAAGGAATAAGTCAGACCACCCTGTTATAACCACAGGACACCCTCCTCTAGATCCAATCACCATTAGTGATACCCCGCCATCTAACAATAGTAAATTAGAAATTGAAGAATTTAAAAAATTAAACGTAATCACCAAAACCTTACCTGAAGAAGAATTATTAATTGACCTAATCAGTAAAATAGATGATTCAGAGTTAAAGCAAAAATACATTAGTCGCCTTAAACAAATTTTACTTCAAAAATCTCATTCATCATTAGAAAATTCTGGTAAAAGATTAAACAAAGTCCACACTGAAGTCACTTTGCAAGATTTAAAGCAGGAAGCTAATCTTATTAAAAAAGATATTACCAAACTAAATAAGTCTCAATTTGGTAAAGAAATTGCTATAATTCCTAAAAATCACCAAACATCTGATCAACAAGAATACTACCAACAATGGTATGCCAAAGTAAAATTAGTAATCCATGATTATCAAATTGAAATCCCTGCCCTCATTGATTCAGGAGCAGACTTAAATTGTATTCAAGAAGGTATAGTACCTACCATGTACTATCACAAAACAACAGAACAATTGACTTCTGCTAACGGTAGTAAAATGGTAATTAATTACAAGTTGCCCAAAGTCCATGTTTGTCAAGACAAAATTTGTTTTAGGACTTCTTTTGTCCTAGTTCAAGATTTATCTGACAAAGTAATTCTAGGCACCCCTTTTATCTATTTACTTTATCCTTTTACAACTACTGAAGAAGGAATTTCTACTAAACCTTTTGGTCAACAAGTAATGTTCAAATTCTTAACACCACCAGAACAAAGAAAATTGAAACAATTAACATCACCATCTACTTATAAAGTAAGTCAAAAAATGAACCAATTAAAATTTTTACAGGAAGAAATTAGATACAAAAAAATTGAAGAACAACTCACCAATAAACTACTTAGTCAACAAATTGAAGATTTTGATAAAAGATTAAAAGAGGAAGTTTGTTCTAATCTTCCCAGTGCTTTTTGGCATAGAAAGAAACATATAGTAACACTGCCATACATAAATAATTTTAATGAAGCCCAAATCCCAACAAAGTCAAGACCTATTCAAATGAACCCTGAAGTTATGGAAACCTGCAAAAAAGAAATAAATGATTTACTTAATAACAATATTATTAGGAAAAGTAAATCACCGTGGTCATGCTCAGCTTTCTATGTTAACAAAAATGCTGAACAAGAAAGAGGAGTACCCAGGTTAGTCATAAATTATAAACCATTAAACAATGTGTTAGAATGGATCAGGTATCCAATTCCAATTAAAAAAGATTTAATTAATAGATTAAGTAAAGCAGTAATATTTTCAAAGTTTGATTTAAAAAGTGGATTTTGGCAAATCCAGTTACACCCCGATGATAGATATAAGACAGCTTTTACTACCCCCTTTGGTCATTATGAATGGAATGTAATACCTTTTGGATTAAAAAATGCTCCTAGTGAATTTCAAAATATAATGAATGAAATATTTAACCAATTCAGTCATTTTATTATAGTATATATTGATGATGTTCTCATCTTTTCTAACTCAATTGAAGAGCATTGGAAACATTTAGAATCATTTATTAAAACTATTAAACATAATGGATTAGTCATTTCTGCTCCCAAGATTAAATTATTCCAGACAAAAGTAAGATTTTTAGGTTATGATATTCACCAATCAACTATAGTACCAATCAGTAGAGCCATTCAATTTGCGGATAAATTTCCAGATGAAATTACTGATAAAAATCAATTACAAAGATTTTTAGGATCCCTAAATTACATAGCTGAATTTTATAAAGACCTTAGGAAAACTTGTCAGCCTTTATTTGAGCGTCTAAGGGACAATCCCCCTCCTTGGTCACCAGTACACACCTCCATAGTCAAGCAAGTCAAAACATATGTAAAAACATTACCATGTCTAGGTATTCCTACAGTCAATTCTTTTAAGATTATTCAAACTGATGCCTCTGATATAGGATATGGTGGTATCCTCCTGCAGAAAGTCAATCCTACTTCCCCTGAGCAAATTGTCCGATTCCATTCTGGTCTATGGAATAAAACACAGAGCAATTACAGTACTATTAAAAAAGAAATTTTATCATTAGTTTTATGTGTTTCAAAATTTCAAGATGATATATTAAACCAAAAATTTCTAGTCAGAATTGATTGCAAAAGTGCAAAGTATGTTTTAGAAAAAGATGTTAAAAATATTGCTAGTAAACAAATCTTTGCTAGATGGCAGTCAATTTTAAGTATTTTTGATTTTGATATTGAATATATTAAAGGAGATCAAAATTCCATTCCAGATTTTCTTACTAGAGAATTTTTATTTAGCACAACATAAAATTACTTTTCAGCTATTAAAAATTATTTTCTCAGCAGCATTAATTGTATTTAACACTAAATTCATTTGCAGTTCAGTCATGGCAGAGAAAAGCAAGAAACCTACCTCCACTACAAAAAACCAACTTGCACTTCCCCCAACTGATGGCAGAAACAGGTACCAAGTTCTTGGGCAAGTACCCAAAACTAGTTACAGTTCTGCACTAATACATACTCCCTCACCGAGTCACAATATTACACCACCCATTTCAAACCCTCATGCTGATCCCTTTTCCTCGACTCAAACTATTCAACCAAGTCAACAAAGATTCCCTTACCCAATAAGAACTACAGAATACATTCTCAAACCAGTCACCACTAACCTCTTCTCCATTGAACCAGCCCACAAAAATATTCAAAACCCAATTGAATTAGTCAAAGCCTTTTTCCCCCCAGGGTGGCATTTCATCCCTGCTCACCCAGCTAAAACCCTTTCTTTTTACAAAGACATCCTTCTTCACCACAAGTCAATCCAGATAAAACCCATTAATGACAGAGTCAATCCAACTAAAGTCATTTACCATTCCCTCTATATTCACAACATAGTCAGCCTAGAAGAATGGGGCCACCCATCACTACTCAGAGATCTTCCGAATCATCCCATTCAATATAATTATTACGATTATATTGACGCATGGTTCAAAGTCATCCTCCATGAGAATGAGTCTTTTACTCACTCCTGGTTTTTTTCGTTTGATCATAAATTCAAATCAGTCATTCCATCTTGGTTCTCCCGATGGTGGCACCAAAATGGAGCCATTCCCGACCTCTTACCCAGTGAACTCATGGACCAAGTCAATTACTTTTCCACTCTGTATCCAGTCAATAGTCACACAAGTCAATTTCCAGTGCTACTGTTATTTATGGCAAAATACAAAATTCCATGGATCTTCAAATGGAAATATGGTATCAATCACACGATAGTCAATCGCCAGTATTTGGTAAAATGGTGGGATGCATACAAGCATCAACGCGTTATTGATCAAGTCAAAGAAGAATTCCCAGTCAAAGTTCCAACACCAGTCAAAATTCCAGCTATACAGGTTCAAGTTCCTCAGATTCAACCAAGTTCACCTACACTTTCCACTATTAGACTTGGAAGTCCAACACCAAGCGCTTCCAAGAAATCCAAGTCAAAAACCAAGTGCTCCCAGTTATTAATGTTAGCACAACAGTTAATTGCTCAAGCCAGTCAAAAAGAAGATGATACATCATCTGAAGAGTCAGCTACAGCAACATCTCACAGGAATCCATGTGGGTCAGCTTTCCAAGATGCCCAGGACCCATTTGCCTGAAGTCATTATTTCTACTTTTGGCCCCACCAGCACCAAAAGTAGAAACAGTCACAGTCAAAAGAAGTAATCATTTCTACTTTTGGTCCCACCTGCACCGAAAGTAGAAACAGTAACCTACTTTATTTACTGTAGTCACGTGATTCTACTATTCAATGTTTGTAATTTCTCTGATCCTTATTCTATAAAAGGATTCGAGAAGTCAGTTAGAAGGCAGAACACAATAGAACCAGTTAGGACTAGAAACCACAAGTAAAAAGAGAGGAGAGAAAACGAGAGAGGTTTTAGAGAGAGAAATTCTCCTACCACTTCCCCTTGTTCCTCATCCTCTGTAGTAAACCCAGTCATTGCTTTTCATTGCTGAGTATCAATATACTCTAGCAACCCTTGTAAACCAGTAAACTGCCATGTACTGTTTCTGATTCAGCAATTGAATTCAGATTGTTTTAGTAAGTAATTTATCTGTTGTTCAAATTACTAGTAAAGCTATTATATAGTTGATTTATTCATTGTTCTTTCATTTATTCACTATTCACTATTCACCCACCGACACTATTCACGTGTCACTATTCACCCGTCACTATTCATCCGATTTACTATTCACCCGTCACTATTCATCCGATTTACTATTCATCAAGTCATTATTCAATTCTGGTAGCTTTTGCTTTTGTTTGGTTCTTTGCTAGATTCCTCTGGTAACACTTTAGTACCTAGTTTATGTTTGATTCTTTTAGTACTCCTTTTGGAATACTCAGTAAACATTAGATTCCTTTATGCTTTCCCAATATATATATATATATATATATATATCTGTGTGTGTGTGTGTGTATCAGGGCGGTTCAATAGACACTCAAAAAAATACCTCACAGTTTCCGATCAAATTTTAATGATCCGAGCTGCTCAATATAATCAGAATGTAATTTTAAGGGTACCCGTGAGAAATCAATAAAAAAAATGACCGGGAACGGCTCGATCTGAAGAGTTCCAAACAGTTTTTTATTGAATGGTTCAAATAAAAACTGCTCAAATCAAGCCTTTCTCGGTCATTTTCTTTTGCTAATTTCTCTCAGTTACCCTTAAAATCACATTATGCACACATTTAACGGTTCAGATCATAAATTTTTGATCAGAACTATAAGATTGAGATTTGTGGTGTTTTTTAAGTGTTTTTTTTGTGTCCCTGAAATCATCCCGTGTGTATATGTGTGTGTGTGTATATATACAGTTATTTTCAAATGAGGAGGTCTTTATTTTAGTTAAAATAAAGACCTCCCCATTTCTCCCATTTTTCGTTCGAATTTTGATGATCCAAACTGCTTAATGTGTTCAAAATGTGATTTTAAGGGTACTGGCGAGAAATCGGCAAAAAAAAAAGATCATAAAGGGCTTCTTCCAAGCAATTTTTATTTGAACCATTTGATAAAAAATAAATAAAAACTGCTCGGATGAAGTTTTTTCCGGTCTTTTTTTTTTTGCTGATTTCTCGCGAGTACTCTTAAAATGACGTTCTGAACATATTGAGCGGCTCGGATCATCGAAATTCGATCGAAAAAAGGAGGTCCTTATTATATATATATAGAGTCCGGTTCCCTTGAGGGATCCCGCACAGGCTTACCGTGCGGGACTCCCATTTTCTGATCGAATTGGGACGATCCGAGCCGCTCAAAGTGATCAGAACGTGATTTTAAAGGTACCTGTGAGAAATCAGCAAAAAAAAATGATCGGAAAGGGTTTGATCCGAACAGTTTTTTATTGAACGGTTCAGTAAAAAACTGCTCGGATCAAGCCCTTCCCGATCATTTTTTTTGCTGATTTCTCGCTGGTACCCTTAAAATCACGTTTTGAACACATTGAGCTGCTCGGATCATTGCAATTCGATCGGGAAAGGGAGATCCGCACAGTAGATTGGTAAAGGATCACTCACTGGATCAGTGGTGTGTGTGTGTGTGTGTGTGTATATATATAGTCCGTCTTCCGTAAGAACCACCTCATTTTAATAAAATGCGGACCTCCCATTTCTCAATCGAATTTCAATGATCCGAGCCGCTCAATGTGTACATAACATGATTTTAAGGGTACCCGCGAGAAATCAACAAAAAAAAAAGACCGGAAAGGACTTCATCCGAGTAGTTTTTGTTTATTTTTTATCAAACAATTCAAATAAAAACTGCTCAGACGAAGTCCTTCCCAATCTTTTTTTTTGCTGATTTTTCATAAATATCCTTAAAATCAAGTTTTGAATACATTGAGCGGCTCAGATTATTAAAATTCGATTGAAAAATAGGAGAAATGAGAATATCCGCATTTTAACTAAAATGAGGATCCATTCATGAAAGACTGATTGTGTGTGTGTGTACACACACACATACACTAGCGTATGTCCGTGCCTGCTGGGACAATGTATCTAAGTAGTCACTACATCGCAAACGTGGATGAGGCCACTCATGAAAACCTGCATAAAATGTTAAAGTTGATATATACAATTATTTAAAGGTGGCGATAATGCCACAACCCCTTTTGTTAGAAACACGACAAAATACGTGGACTAACGTTTACACCCTCACAAATCAAAGGCGCTCTCTCTCTCTCTCTCAACTCCACAATCGGCGCACACGATTTCATTTTCTCTTCTCCCTTTGTAGTGCATTTCATGCAAACTTTTGGCATTCGCAGGGCATTTTAAGTGCTGCTGGAGAAGCTCTCAGATGGATTCTTGTTTTGCTTCTTTGCATCATTAACATGCACGCAGATTAAGAGTTTGTGATTTTGTCTCATCAGGTTGATGGCTATCCGGCGTAGTGGGAGGACTCATTCTCCGATCTCAGCGATTTGTGCTCCTGCTCTTGGTTTTTCAAAAAGTTAAAAAAAAAACCCAAATATTGTGCCGACGCCATAGACCACTGAAGTGACGGAGACCATGGCTGGCTCGTGGAGGAGGAGGGCCGCTGGAGATTGTGGCTGAGACAACTGAGAAATTTTGTGGCCAAAAGTTTACTTTTATCCTCTTGTGATTAGATGAGGTATGACTTATTTTCCTTGACTGTTTGAATTTATTTCTCGGATTTTTTGAATTTATTTCTTATATTTGTCACGACTCGCGAATCTTTTGTTTCTGATCTGTATATTCTTGATGAAACCTCTTCTTTTTTATCAATCTGAGATATCAGAATTCTGAGTCGTTCCTAATTAGTAGGGATAGCCTCTAAAGTTAGGGAAACTGAAATTAGTTCATCCTATCCCAATTAGTAAAATCAGTAGGGATAGTTGAGATCTAAACTGAAATTAGTTCATCATACAAAATGTCATGACTATCTCAAGTTCATCGGTTCATCCTCATGCAAATTTTGTGCCTTTTTCCACATTCAGATTGTCCAATACAGATGGTGCTAAATTAATATCCAATGATACGGTTCAAGGGTAGTTTATGTTTGGTGCTTTGTTCAGGCACATAAAGTTGCCAAAAAAAAAAAAATTGAAGGCGGTGTTTGGTTATTGATTCTAACCCCATTGGTAATTCAAATCTCAATGAAAAGTAAGTCCATTTACTTCGGTTTATTTGTTCATGTATAGATACATCTATAAGTATATATACAAACCGATGTACAGAATTCATCCAATGACAAAGAGATGCATAATTCTTATTAATGTAGGAGAGTGTGGATTTTAATTTGAAAGCATCGGTAGGGAAGGTGTTCGACGTAACTGGAGCTCATCCTCCTTTGAAATTGTCCAATCTCGGCTGCTATCTCATTGCTTTTCTTGAGTGGAGCTTTTTTGTGTCGAGTAGCGCATTCGTGTTTGTCGTTTGGTCACATAGATCATTTTGGTTTTTGGATGGAAGAATAAATTGGGCTCTTGGGACGATTTTTCCCTGGGCTTATTTTGGCCTCCTGTTTTTGGTTAATCTTGCATGCATTGTGATGTGATCAGGTTTTTTTTTTTGGTTGTTCTATTCGTCTGGACTCTAGAGCCAAGGAAACAAACAAAAGGCTGCTTGGGTCTTCGATGGACTGGCCTTGTTTGGGTTTGTTCTTGAATGTGTGTTTGCTTTGTTCTGGCATGCGTGTGTGTACATCATCTGGTGTGCAATGATTAAGTTCTGAGATCTTTGTGTGGTGGTTTGGGTAAAATCTTTTTGTTTGTATCGCCATCAAAGATATGTGATGCCGCGCTTCTTTTTTTGGTCATTTGTGTCATTTGTTGTATGTTCTCAGGCCTTGTCCATTTATGTGTTGTTCTGGTATCTGTGCACAGATATGGTACTGGTGGGGTGTTTTTTGTTATATGTAAATAAAATCAGATAGCTTAAAGACAGTATGGTTCCGAGTGATAGGCTGACTGATTTCTTATTTTTCCCTATTGCGTTATTTTAGAGTCTTTGCTTTTCTGCATTCTCACAGTGATTGTTATAAATTGTTAGAGATTAAATCAATCTACCTCATAAAAGTAGATCTGGAACTAAAAGCAAATGCTAAATGAAATAGGGTAAGCAAAAGAAAGTAGGGTTTGGAGTTGCATAGACAGATGAAGCATACCAGGCATCCTACACATTTGGATGTTGTGGCCATTGATTGCTTGGATTGCACTGAGATCTGCTAACTTTATTGTATTCCATTCTACCATTTTTCAACCCGTTCTCTTCAACGGGCACAACATTCATGCTGTGCACGAAACCAGAACCTAGTAAATGGATAAGAAAGGCTAAAATGGTAAGACTATACAATTAGATGATTAAATTTTAACCTTTGATTAGAGGTGTCTAATGGGCCATGCCGTGTCGTGCCTGTACTGGCCCATCTCCAACCAAGTTCTGTCTAGAATCCAATAACTTAGTAGTTGTTGTTCCGTGCTCCATGTTTGTGCCCTTTCTTACCCATCTAGAACCGTGCCGTAGAATAGCTGAGTGAGATAAAAAAGAAATCGTCTCCCCCAACAAGGGCGAACATAATTGCCCTTAAGAAATCGTCTCATCCCAACAAAGGTGAAGGTTGCATAATCGCCCTTAACATGCCATCAGCGATCTACTTCCCAAAGGAATCAACAAAGAGAAAGGCAAAGAGAATGGGCAAGATGAAGCAAGCAGGGGTTCATTACCTAATGAATCAATTCAAGACAACCACAATTGGCAAGGAGAAGATCAAATTGTAGGGCACAACAGCAATTCCTAAGCAGTAAATGACAATAAAATATCCTTAGCCATATAAATGCAAAACTTAAGTTGACAAGTTTAATTATGAATTAAATGACATTTACATAAACAGAGCTGCTGAGATCTATGCCTAACTTTTCTGGCGGAGTACCAAGAAGTCGATCTACACAGGTAACCTGCTAGCCCTGATCACTTATTTGCCAACAAAAATGCTACTGGTACAGTACAGCAGCTGCTGTACAGATCCCCTTTGCGTCCACCTCGGGTCCCGCAAAGATGATCGGAGCCGCTCATTTTGTTCAAAATACGTCGTTTAAGGTCCCTGAAAAAAATCATCTCAATCCGATATCGGAAAGGGTGTTTACAAATCATCCAACTTTGCTTCAAAATTTAGCCTAAATTTTGAAGCAAAATTGGATGATTCGTAAACACCCTTTCCGATATCGGATTGAGGTGATTTTTTTTAGGGACTTTAAACGACGTATTTTGAACAAAATGAACAGCTCCGATCATTTTTGCGGGACCCGAGGCGAACGCAAAGGGGATCTGTTTACGCAGCTGCTGTACCAGTAGCACTGCTCTATTTGCCAACCTTCCACACAGACATTTACGTGAACTAGCTACTCACACCAAAAGGAATGGGCTTTTCCGTCCTTTTAGCTTTTCCATAACGACCTTCATGTTCTGACTGTAAAATGGTAACTTCAAAGGGTGCATGTACATAAACAAGAAAAAAAGAGAGAGCATAGGAATGTATCTGAAAAATGATTAAAAGTACAGAAGATGCAACTAAAAATTCCCAAAATTTGAACATGTCACCGATAAACCCAGGCACATCTCTATATCAAAAGTTCGAAACCTATTTTGGTACAAGGAGCTAGTTTAACATGTGATCTGAAACTATTTCCCTATTCATACATGCTGCCGTAGTCTTCATGTCATCTACTATTTCTTCACACCACTGCTGGACTCGGACTGTGGTTTAACAATACTCAATTGCCCACCTTCCTTGTTTGCAGCAGTTGCTGCTTTTACCTCATTGCAATGGTTTATGAACTTGCTCATTTCCTGGTCAGCAAAAGAAAACAGAGTAGACTTAGTACCAATAATAAAGAAAATCCAAACATCTAGCGAAATAAAGTTGTCACTTGAGTTCAAATCCTCTGTACACAAGCTTTCCTAATTACCCCTTTTCGGGTGCATTTTTTGTCCGTTGGATCAAGTGAGAATCTTTTTCCTCCTTACGATTCCAAGGGGTTTCCTCAGCAAAAAAAATCAGAACAGGGATGCATAAAAATTTGATTACAAAGGATTTGAGGGAAAGAAATCATCATAAAAGGATCTGCCAAAGCTATAGCACGCAAGACGTAAACCAATTGAGTGGAGAATCAAGCTTCCATATAACCTCCACTCCATGGCAGGATCAATATATTTCAGTCAATAATTACTATCTAGTGAAACAATCAGTGTTCTAAAAATCGGAATTAATCGGCGATTAATCACTGGCGGGAGCCTATCCGACTAGATCGGACTAATTGCTATGCACCAATTAATCACTGATTACTAGGCCTCGAAGCTCGAAGGTGGCCGACCGCCCGACTAGTGCCTAGCAACTTTTAGAACACTGAAAACAATTGCCACCAATGGAAAAAAAAGGTGACAGAAAGTTTCATTACAAGAAAAGCATCCCTTCTTGTTGGTAGTCAGTATCTAATCTTCCCTTCGAACAAAGGGCACAATTCATGCAACAGAAAAAGAAGATATCACCTTCTTATTTTCTTTTATAATAATCCCAGTCTATGATACATGGATCCACGATTTTGGATGGAGTACCCGTGTTGACGCGACATGACACAAGTATGGGTGCAGGATGTGTCGGATATGGTGGTAGAAAATTGGACACGTTGTGTTTAGTTGGGAGTTTGATCGAAGAAGAAGAAGGTGGATCGAAGAAGTAGGGCCATACCTGCTTTGGAAGATGAGGCGCACGACTGCCATCGTCAGAGTGACCAGAAGGGTTACAGTCGTTATAGTCGGAGGGAGACCAGCAGATGCGCAGTCGCCATCATTGGAGAAGAAGAAGAACAATGTAGGGTTTAATAGAGTTGTTGGGCTTCTTTATTTATTGGACCTCTTTATGAAATAGAAGTGTGGGCTCTGTATTGGGCTTATCTACTAATGTAGTTGGGCTTCTTTATTTTTTGGGCTTTTTAATGTATAGTCCAAACTCCAAAGTTAATAAGTTGTGTGGAGTTAATGCATCTACCTATTATGAATTTGGGCTACATATAGGGGTTGGGCCACGTTTATGAGATAAAATTACACATATATTATATTGTACAATGAAAAGGATATTTTTATGAGATAATTTTACATATACTTGTATAAAAAAATAAAACTTCCTATATAAATTTAATTAGCGGATCCCTGCACCCGTATCCAAGTTCGGATACATATCCTGGAATCCTCTATTTTCAGCTTTGAGGTGTCCGACCCTTAGATATGTACCCGCACCCAATTCACGTACCTGTGTCCGTATAACATAGATCCCAGGTTATACCCTTATTCAAATAGACAAATACTCCCATATCATACCCAAACATTCCATCCTCTCTCTCTCTCTCTCTCTCTCTCTCTCTCTCTCTCTCTCTCTCTCTCTCTCTCTCTCTCAAGCCCCCTATCAACAAAACACCCTATGCGTAGACACCCCAATTTGACTCACCACAAGTCTTAAGTAGTACTTGGACACTCCAAGTGATGAGGCAATGCCTCAGAAGTAATACTAGAGAAATTCTCAATACATGACAATCATAGAGAAATCCGAGCACCCTTTCTAAACCTCAAATGAAATCCTTAGGAAAGAAGGTAACTGTTCAACATGTGCGGACATTGATACTATTCGGACACTCTCGGACACATGTTCGATATTTTTTTTTTCGTGTCCATAATAGGGAAATAATAATCTCAACTCGGACCCATGTCCAGCACTCTTTAGCAATGCGTCTGTCATCTATATTTGGTGTCTATGACTAACAAATTAATATGTGATCTACACTTCTTAGAACCTTGCTAACATGAGATTATGAAAAAAATCAAAACGCATCAAAGTCTATACAAAGTTGAAAAGTTAAGTCTTAGTCTTACAACTCTTCAAATGCAAATTCAGTTAATATTTTTAGAGAGAAATCCTAGCCAAGTCCATGCTCTATTATTTAAGGACTTCTCAAGCCCCATTTTAGTTACGATTTTTCATAACTTATTGTAGGCTAGCTATTATTTTGTTTGGGACTGCGGAATAAACTTACGGCGATATATGCATATTGCATAGACAATATCTGTCCTCAATGTGTCTGTCCCACCCCTCAGAGAAATAACGTATCTGCACGCCCGTGCTGCATCGTATCCGTGTCAATGCTTCTAAGACTTGGATAAATAATCATTTGGTTCAGTCAATTGATGTCCATTGTCTTATTTACCTTAACGAACGAATTTTGGGACCATCTCCTACACATACGTTCAGCTGAACTTCACCAAGAGAGATCACTTGGAGCACGATATTCAAGCTACTTCTAAAGGGAAGAAAGTATACATGAGCTTTTTTCAGGAATGACTGGTGTTCGTGGGATCAGTTGCCCTTCATGGAACCAAAAGAATTGAGTAAGTACAAACGAAATGCTAGTGGAACAATTAAAACTAGCAGGATATGTTGTTCTTGAAGCTGCTGTCTACGGCTGTTTTTCTTGGTCCTATTTCTACTACTTATCATCCGAATTGCGACCCTGCTAGTGAATTATCAGTCCAATAGCCCTCTCAAACTTGTAGAAGACATAGGGAGACACACGTGCGAACAAGTTTGATATTGGACAAAAGTAATAAATAACCTTCAAACGTGTAAAAAAATAAACCCCCTCTGCAAGATGCGAAAGCAGAGAAGTTCTCTATTGGACAAAGTTTTAGAAAACTCGGGCACAAAGTCACATAACTAAAGTCAACACAACCTACTTTCAGAGCCCATACCTACATTTATGGTATTTGAACCCAAAATCTAAGCAAAGAGGCACTCAGCAGCCATTTTTTCCTTTTTAGCTTCTTGTTTATCTAGGGTGATACTGGATAACTTCATTTGAAAAACATTCAATTCTTCACCTATTCTTACGAATGCACATCCAGTGACCAAATATCACGCCCACCGAATGTGCGTAAAATGGAAACCAAATATGTGCGTAACAGAAGAATCATTGGGACATATGGCTGCATCGCACAACTATATTACCATTTTCAAGCTTGCGCTAATAAGGATCTAAAGGTCGATAGCTCATAAAATGGATTACAAAAATCATGCAATACGGTATTCAAATAAAGGCGTGTGAATTTCTGATACTTGGTCACAATGGAAACTCGAAACAAGAGAACTTACGCGATCCGCATCCATCTCCTTCGTGACCTTCGAAGGCTTCACGACTCTCTTCCCTGCAATTTCAATTCAACATCATTTCCCCAACTCAAGCAATATATGCTCATGTAGAAAGAGATATGCACACACACACGCATGCACATAGAAAACGAGACTATCTTAAAGGTAGAATCGAACCTTTCCGGGTGACAGGGATTTTCCCATGACGACTTGGAGGAATCGATTTCCTCTTTTGTTGGCCTTTGAAGAGGTTAGCTTTCTGCGTCATCTGTCTCTGTGTGTGTGTGTGTGTGACTCTCTCTCTCTCTCTCTCTCTCTCTCTCTCTCTCTGTGATTTTGCTTTGTATCTAGGGTTCCGGCGAAGGTTCTCTCTGAGATAACTGTGAGGGTTTTGGTGGATACAGATTTGGTTTTTGAGGTAAACCGACCCGGCCTATCAAAGATAGTGAGTACATGATTAATTACACTTTCACCCTGTAGTTCGGCCAGAAATCAAATTTTGATTAATGAAATTAATTTTTCATTCTTCATAATTCCTGTACGAAATCCTTTTATTAAATGGTTGGAATTGAGGCTCCGTTTGCCTCAATGTAAAAAAATTTCTGATGTATTTCTATCGAAATTTGAGTTCAGAAATCACACATTTCTCTATATCATCATAGAAGCGTACTTCCTATTTCTAGTGCAACATTTGACGGTAGCAAATTCCAAACTGCGGTAAAGGTTCAACCGTAGGTGCTCGCTAAAAGTGTTTGGTTTAGTGACGGGTCAAGCTATGTATCAGGAAGGTCGTTCTTCTTACGGCTTTGCCGAAGTCTTAAACCTGTAATTTTGGACCATGGGCCTGTCACGACTAACAAAATGTACAAATGGGACAGATGCAATTTTGGACCGTGGGCTTATTCACAACTCGCAACTATTCTTTCTTCTAAAATTAGACAACATTGATGGGCCATGTGAGCTCTGTATTGGACTCTGAATGCAAGACTGGACTTGTCATTATTCGACCAATCAGAGAAATACATGGCCGGTTAGGCCTAATGAAAAGGGCCAGCTTATTTTCTGTTATTATTTAATTTTTATCATATTTGTTGGTTTTTCGTTTTTTGAATTATTAGTTTTTCTAAATGAGAACAATCTAAAAAATAAAAAATTATAAATCAACTTAATTTTTTAAATACATAGTATTCTTCCATTAATTTCCTCGTTCTGTCTCGCGTATGAGTTAATAACAGAAGTAATTTTTTGTTTATCTCAAGAAGTAATTTTTTGTTTATCTCAAAAAACTTATACGAAGACAAGTTATTTCTTGGTCTTGAGGAAATATTTTGTTGGCGTGGAGAACATCTTCTATAGATTGTTTATGTAACATCCCAATTTGCCTCTACAAACATCATAGTAGTTAATTATGCAAGCTTAACGACCATGAACAACAGCCCGAAAAAAATTGAAGGTTCAAGTGGATTCCAAATCAAACAGATTCTCACAACATTTTGACTAGAAGTCCAACACATTCTGATGCAGGAAAGCGTGTCGAAAAAAAAGAACGCTCAATAAGGATAATCACGAATAAGTATGAACTAGAGATACTCTCTCTCTACAAACAAACGATTTTAAGAAACTTCTCAAATTTTCATTAATAATTCATAAAACAACTCCCTTAGCATGAAGGCTTACAACTTATTATATAGGAAAAAACACTAACCCTAATTGATTTGTCTGAAAAGGAAGCAAAATAATTAATTAAGAAAATTACCAAAAAACAAAAAATTCTACTTTGACCAGGAAATCGAATACTAGAAAGAAATATAAGGTTGCCAAAACAAGAGACAACTAAAACGAAATTTTCCTAACAAAATAATAAACTCAAAATAATGCGTAATTAATTTATATTCTTCATATTTCTATTCTGCATCATTCTCCCCGTCTTGAAAAAACTCGTCCTTGAGTATATATAGTTGAGTACGCCGAACCTTGTCTACATCAAGCTTGTATTTCAAATTGATTTTTGCAAATCCAACTTGTAAAAAGAGTCTTGATAATTTGAAGGAATGATTTCCCTTAACAAAACAAATTCACCTTCCTCTCAGATCGGAACACAATGACGCTTGCATGTAGTGTCTTCAATAAATTCCCAAAACGGATCAATAAATTCATTTTTCAATAACACTAACATTGTAACAATTTTTTTTTTGCAATATTTTTTTCTTTTTTCCTTTTATAATTTTCTCCACCAATTCTTCATCAAAAACTGATGGCTTACTCCAATCCACAATTAAATCTAGAATAATATTTGATGTGAATGGCCACTCAATGATAGCTTCATTCACCATTGTCCTCCCCCTCGACTAATGATTACTAGCCAAAGGTTTGGTGCTAGAAATATCATCCGACACCTCATCCTCTTTCGAAAACCGAGGTTGAACCGGACGACGGCGCACTACAACAAAAAACACATTCGGTGACATGTAAAAATGTCACTGAATGTCCAAATTTTGTCACCTATTATCTTTGGTGACACAAGAAGAGGTGTCATTGTATCCATGACACTGAAAGTCAAGGGTGACAAAATTGTGTAGGTGTCACGGAATGTTGTCAACGGTGACAAAAATTTGGTGTCACCGAAGACAAATTTTCCGTGACACAGTTGTCACCGAAAGTAATAGTGACAACAATATGGTGTCACGAAAGACAAATTTTCTGTGACAAAGGTGATTATGTCACAGATAGTAACAATGACAACGCCATGTTGTCACGGAAGAGAGATTATTCTGTGACAAAAATTGTCACTAAAAGTACCGACCATGACAGCCGATTGTGTGTCACCAATAACCTTTTGTTGTAGTAAACACACAACAGTGACAATCTCTTTTGTCACCAAAAAGAAGACTTTAGTAGCAATACAATTTATTTCATATATTGTTTTCACCTGCTTACAAATTAAATTTCAGATTTTTTGTATCTTATAATTCAACTTAGCAAAACTTAAATCGCGAAGAAGCCAAATATAATTCATATCAAATATTCATTAAGTCAACATTCATCATCCAACTTCAAAACGTTTCAAAAAATTCATCCTCTAACAATAACCACTTCAAACTTAACATTACCGAAACTACAAAACATCCATATCCAAAAAAAACTCAAAACAAGTGTTCCATTTACTCCATCTTGGTTAGCTTCCAAAAATAACTACTAAAAAGTCTTCAACTCCATCTTGGTTAGCTTCCAAAAAGCAACTGCATCTCCTTATTTACCTGTGCAAAATTGGAAAAAAAAAAAAAAGAAGAAGAAGAAGTAATTATATATGTAACAATGTCCGACACATGAACACGCTCCGGACACACTTGAGACACGTGTCCGACACATGAACAACATTAATTCAAGCTTTATCACACTTTCAAAGCCTGAAAAAACACGATAATTAGATTGTACGTAAAAAACAAATTCAATTAAACCACATAAATCACTTCTTTTCATGCACGAATGCTATGTTCTATTTACGTATTTCTTTTTCCCAAAGTAAATTAAAAACATCACAGGGCAAGGAGGAGGTATGAGAGGTGATCAATATGGCTTAACGAGCCATAACACAAGAAGTCATACAGTCAAATTAGAAAATAGTAGCTAGTTTTTGCCACGTCAACCTCAATGATATCCTCTCGAACCATAGAAGTGCCACAAGTTCCCTAACCTTAGCAGTGGGCAGTGGCAAAACACAAAACTAGAAGGATACTACTGCACATTGCGCGGCATGGCCACCAATGAGTACATGAGAGAGCTTGTACAGGTAAAGATAACCAACTGCAGCGAATATAGACTGCAACATCCTTGGAGCTTTAATCTATGAAAAATGCCAAAACGGTGGCAATTGTCATGAAGGAACGCTATGATACTAAATTTGAAAGCACATAGACCACATGTTGTGTACCCAACGACAAAAACCAGCCAAAGACCAAATGTAAGAGCTTGGTAAATTGGTAGCCAAAGTGAAACAAACCAGTAGTACAAAAACAAAAACTACAATTACTGTACAGAAACTGAAATTACAATTACTGTAAGGAATATAGCTTAAAATAGCTCTAGTTCCTGCAATACGGCTCTAAGTTCCAATTTTTTATTAGCAGCAAACTTGCTAATTTTGGTTTCATGGAAGGGCAGAAAAGAGTCAATCCGTTGGCACCAATAGATATCTCCATCTATAGGTCTCCAAAGTGTCCCAAGCCCCCAACGACACACCAAACAGAACACATTCGTGTTACAGCCAAAGCATGAAGCATTCAACTTTCAGTATTAGAACTACTTTTTTCCAGAAGTCTATAAACTATTGGGATTACAATCTCCCATCTACATGAGAGGTCAGAATATATTCTTTACTATCAATTGTGAGCTTCTTGTACCTGGGCAATCATTAAAAGTGGATGTTCCAACTCCAAGTGTCTAATTTGGTTACGGCGTTAGACAATATCACATATCCATGGCCTTATCCAATCCTATAGACAGGTATTTGGAGGAATGGAAGAGTTCATTTCACAATGCATAAAACCATTGGTACAGTTCACATGACATTAATGGGTATATACTATATTGTACTTGTACCATTTAGGACCTTGCAAGAGAATCCAATGGTTGATGTAGTATATGTATAAATTCTTATCTCCTAAAGTTCTTTATCTATCTAATAATAAATCAAAATTTTGTCCCACGAACAATGACTTGGAATCCTGAACATTTTAAGATCACAAACAATGCTTAACATAAACTTGCCATATATGACCTGAACTGGTAAAATTTCTGAAACTTTTAGAAGTGGGTACTTACCTTGGGCAGGACATCCTTGAGAGTTTGATGATCCTATCCTAATTATAGAAGAGCCAAATTTGACCTGCACATAGAGAACATATTGCCATTTCTTTAAAAACTCTGCACTTAATACTATAGATAAGGATGTTAGGATATTTGAACAACTAAATAAGCAATGCAAGAACAATATAAGTCCATATTCTAAGTACCAAATATAATGTAAGCAGTAGACAAAACACAAACACATAAAAGTGTGGTTCCAATGTGTGTAGATTCAAATTTTAGTTCTTCATAACAAATTGATACTCCTGCCATTTCAAAAAAAAAAAAAAACAAATTTATTCCCAAAGAGATACGAGAGAGAATACCCAATTATGATTCTGAATTTGCTAACCCAAGGGTTCTTGAGAAGACTCCAAAATGAAATCAAGCCTATCAAATCTTCAACTCTGCCACTGTGGGTCAGCGCTAGGTCTATAAGGGAACTGAGAAATTTAGAGAAATCAAGCTGAAACAAAAGAAAATAATACACTAAAGAAGGTAAAATCATAGTTACCAATTTTGTAAATCAAATTCTCTCAATCACTCGCATCAGTTTGCATACTCATATAAAACGCAACAAAATATAAGACCCAATACACAATAAAGTTAACGAAAAATTGAAAACCTTACATAGAAATCAGAGAATCGAAATCACTTATAGGCAAAGCAATTGGTGCGCCATGAAATCGAAACTTAAGAAACCTTCCCCAAATATTTGAAACCCCGATCTGCCCAATTGAAAACCCTAGAGCATAGCTTGCGTCTATATTGTATACACGGACGAATATACCTACGAAGCCGAATCCAGAATATTCGAAATCTTCCCAGCAAAATGTCGAAACCCTTAAATAGAGAGAGGGGATTTGAGGTTCAGAGAGATCGAAACCCAAAACTTGATCTAAACCGAACTCTGTGCCTGTGTGTGATCCAAATCGTGTGACAACCAAACAGAAAGGTCGGTCAAGAAGAAATCGTGCGTACCTGCGACGCCGGAGAGAGAGATCGACGATCAGTGAAGATGCCAGTGAGAGATCAATGACGATTAGAAAGAAATCAGGACTTGGGGCTTTTTGTTTGAGAAGTTTTCGTTTGGGGGCTGAGGTTAAAAAATTACTCCTCAGTTCAAAAGAAAGGGAAAAAATAGGAGGGAGATAAGGAGAAGATTTTGGGTACACAGAGAGGCGACGTCGTTTTAGGAGGGTTGAAATTTCGCAGGTGTTTGTGAAATTATTGACGTGCATAATCAGATTAAAACGACATTTTTTTTTAATAATGCCGGTTGTGGAAAGACGCAGATTAGTTGAGAGAGTAAAGTTGGAGTAAAATTAGGGCTGATTTTCCAGTAATGATTCCACACAAGTGTTTTTGTATATATCATGCACGTATATTTTCGTAGGGCTCATATTGGCCTCCTACAAAATAATCCGAACCTCTCATTTTTTTAAAAATATTTTTTAGAAGGTTCTTGTAAAAAATCAACTCCAAAAAATATCGGTAAGGGCTTTCTCAGAAATTGTAGGGCAAATCAGAATGATTCGTCCTACGATTTCTGAGAAAGTCCTCACCGATATCTATTGAAGCTGATTTCTTATACAAACCCTCCTAAAAATATTTTCAAAAAGATTAGTGGTTTAAATCATTTTGTGGGATCCCGATATGGGCCCCAAAAAAATATATGTGCCTAATATGTGAAAAACATCTGTACAAGTAGCATGGTTGCTTGTTTTTGGTGATAAGAAAAATTGACGTCGTTTTGAATGAAAAAAAAAATTATTTAACTTTTTATTAGCGCGCCAAGTTCTTACTAGGAAATTCAGATCTTTCAGTGACAACCTTAAGCTTGTCACCGAAACTTATTTTCGGTGACAAATTTTTAGACCTTTCAGTGACAACTTTACGCATGTCACCGAAACTTGTCTTCAGTGACAAATTTTTTGTCACCAAATCCCCTCAATATTTGGCACCCCAGGACCTGGTTACCCAAAAGTTTTCAGTGACAAGTAGTCAAATTTTTTGTCACCATTGAATATATTCCGTGTCAACCCCATTTTTTTGTCACCAAATGGTGTCAAAAGGTGTCACCATTGGTGTTTTTTGTTGTAGTGGCGAGGCTAGTTTGCAACTTGTAGAGCCTCAAGACGTTGCACAACTGTCTTAAGTTCCGCTCTTAGCCGTTGAAACCTTTCCTTCATTCAAGCATCTTGAGCAATTTCATCTCGCTCATAGACTTCATCAACATAAGCTGTATGACCTCCTCTTCCACCTCAACCTCCAACACATCCTTCGGCCATAGTCAAGATTGGAACGAGAGCTTTGATACCAACTAATACAGCGCAACCTCCTTTTATGAAACTATTTGCAAGAAGAGATCACGAACTTGCTTATGTTAAAGGTTCTCCCTTTGAAACACAAACACATGCATATAGAGATAAACTCTCAATTTTCATTAATTCAATAAAACAACTCATTAGCCCTAATGCTTACATCCTTATTTATAACGATAACCTAGAAATACAAAAAAGGAAATAAAATAAAAGAAAGGTGAAAACCTAATCTCGGAGAACAAGAAAATAATATAAAGGAAATAGAATCAACCTAAATAAGAAAACCTAATATTCTAAGCACTTTATGCTAAAACGGATGATTAGCACCCGATAATACAATTATGGGTGCGCTAGTTATCTAGTTTTAGTTCAATCTTTTCGTTAACTTAGTCATTTTTAATTACTTTTGTGCGTAGGACTGGTCAATCCTGTTTTGCAAGAAAATTACTTAATAAATAAGGTGTTAAGACTTAAAGCGTACGTATCCAAGACGTGTCAAGACCCGAAGGTGACCCAATGGTTCTCAAGCTGGCAAGGCAGAGCAAAAGATAAAGGGCTGGATTTAAGCTCATCGGTGTTGGTACAATTTAATACTTGGTATCGGTACCGAACACCCTTCAAAGCGACAGCCCCTAACGCCTTCGGTATTGATACCACTTATTTTTGCCTATCGATACCGAGGTCTTATTTCAGCAACTTATGGCCTTCGCGATCGGTACCGAGAGCCTCTGAGAGTAATTTTGAAGCATCTCCTGAAGAATATGCTGGGCGCGTACTATTAGGGAGTAGATTTAGATTTGCTTACATAATTTTTAGATCTAGATCTAGATTTGGGTTTTGTTCTTGAATGTTCTTAAATTTTCAAATTTGAATCTATATTTTCTGTCTTCATTAATTAGTTTTTGATATTGTCATCTTCATTAAAGTTGTAGTAAATCTTTCGATCTATCGTTTAATCCAATTTTCTTCTAGTGTTGTAAAATCAATTATGCTAAGTAGATTTTCACTTGCTCATATCTCAATAGATATGTGTGAGTAGTTTTCCAAGGTTAGGTCATGAAATGATTAGCACCTCATGGCTCAAGAAGAATTTCGTTTTTCACCATAAAGTTTAAACCTTTGGTTCGATTATCGATGTGGGGTTCGGATTTATTTGTCAAATCGCTAAGGTGTTAATCTGCTTGATTATGTGTAGGTAGGAGCATCGCCTACTTACCACACATGATGCTTGGAGCTCTGACGCGCGAGGCATTTGCTAAATAAATTCTAGAGCTAGCTTGGTAATCAAACCATTTTATTTTCCGATTTGGGAACCTTAATTGTGTATCCCGAACCGCGTAATTGGGTGAGAAATGCAATTTTACTTGAGTCGTGAGTGTTAATAATTCCTAGACCTAATCTGCCCTTTATCTTAGTTTATTTGCTTTTCAATTTAGCCCATTTTCATTTCCACTACACACGTAAAACCAAGTTGGCTGTCTAAAAGCTGAAAGCCCTTGCTTGCATCTATAAATCCAGCAAAGCCGTATTAATTATTCCATTGGGTACGATCCCGGATTTCCGGATTATCATGCTTCAACTGACGTATTAAGCCTTACGCTTGGGGCGTTATTCTATTTATCGGAGCAAACGAAGCAACGGAATGATTCATACTAAATTCAAAATAATAAACTAAAATTATTAATATTTTTAGATTAATTAAAATAGTGACCTGCATCATCCTCTCCTGCTTGAGAAAACTCGTCCTCGAGTTTCTATGTCTTGAAATAATTTGGCACGTCTTCGACTGTCAGCATTTGCTTTGTACCTTAAATTAATCTTCTCCCTGAGTTGTTTAGCCCAACCAATGTTTGTATAAGAGGCCTCTTGGTATGAGAATTCATTGCTCGAATTAGAATTGTCCCATCTTTCAATGGGTGGGATGTCACTAGCAAAAACAACCCAGGAGCCTTTCACAAAAGCAGACAACTTCTTTGAAGTTTTTGGTTCTTCTACTGAGATGTAAATACAAGGACGCTTGTATGTAGTATCTTCAATAAATTTCCAAAATGGATCAACAAAAATTCAGTTTCCAACAATGCCAACTTTGTAACTTCTTTTTTTTTTTGCAATATTTTTTGATTTTCTTCTCTTTGTAATTTTCTCCACCGATTCTTCGTAAAAAACTAGTGGCTTACTCCAATCCACTACTGGATCTGGAATAATATTTGATGTGAATGGTCACTCGATGGTAGCTTCCTCCACTTTTGCCCTCCCCCTCGACTGATGGTTACCAGCCAAATGTTTGGTGATAGAAATATTATCCGACACCTCCTCCTCTTTCGGAAACCGAGGTTGAACCGGACGACGGCGAGGTGGGTTCCCCCCAACAGCCATGGCAGCCACCTGATCGGTTAGGATGCCAATCGCATCCATCACACGCTGCTCAAGTTGTTGGAACCGCGCCTCCATTCGTGCTTCTCGTGCAACTTTACTTCGTTTATACACATCTTCAGCAACAGCATAACGACCATAACGGAATCTTTGTCGCGCCATGATCCAAAATCGAGCGCAGGCTCTGATACCAATTGATGCAGGGAAGCGTATCGAAAAAAAAGAATGCGCAACAAGGACAATCACGAACAAGTATGAACTAGAAATACTCTCTCTACGAACAAACGATTTTGAGAAACTTCTCAAATTTTTATTAATAATTCATAAAACAACTCCCTTAGCCCGAAGGCTTACAACTTATTATAGGGAAAAACTCTAACCCTAATTGATTTGTCCGAAAAGGAAGCAGAATCAATTAATTAACTAAAATTACCAAAAAAAAAAAAATTCTACTTTGATCAGGAAATCGAATACTAGAAAGAAATATAAGGTTGCCAAAACAAGAGACAACTAAAACGGAATTTTCCTAAAAAAATAATAAACTTAAAATAATGCGTAATTAATTTATATTAATTCTTCATATTTCTGTTCTGCATCACATTCTTGATTCCAAATCATTGACTAACAAAATAATGTAAGCAGTTTTAAGCAAGGCCTGCCTAAGGTATTTGGGAGCCTGGGCAACATCTAGAGCGGGGCCCTACTTATTTTAATAGTTAAACAACAATAATGAATATATTCTTTTTTTGTACATAATCATTTCAGTCCACATTGTGTATAGTAGCAGGTTTGGTTCTAGTGTTGCTGCCTTGTATACACTTTGAGTTTTAGACTTTGTAGCTCCAAATGTCTAGAATATGCTTATCAATAAAAATGTCTAGAATATATTTATTTATTAACAAATAAACACTGAAATAAAGGTGCCAATTGCTGCGATTCGAACTCTGCCATAATATATGGGCCAGAAACAACTTACCACTGAACCAAACAAAGACATTTGTTCAATTTCTAAACAAATAATGTATAAACTTATTTCCAAACCCACCTGAAAAATTATCCTCTTCCCGGAGAAACTAGAGAGACAAAGATACATACACACATACCTTGAGAGAGAGACATAGATGTGGGTGTTCTATCTGATCTCGCTGCCTCTAACGATGGGCATGGTGGAGTCTTTTTTTTTTTTTTTTGACAAGGGCATGGTGGAGTTGACTCTGAGGTATTTTGCGGGGCCAGATGTGCCTCGATACGTCCTCTTCACCGTCGAATACACCTGGTTCTGCTCTCTCTCCATCATGATCCTCGTCCCTGCTGACATTTGGACGATAATAATTGGTCGTGAGAAATGGAGTAATCCCTTTCTTTTGGAGGTGGTCATACTGGAGTACCTTAATTACTTGGGCCGTGGTGCCTATCTATAATTCAGGGGTATGAAGATGCTGGCCGGGGACTTCACAGTGGCAGAAAGATTGAAGACAAGTGTGCATGCAAACTTAATCTTCTACCTCTCTGTTGGTTCTATTGGTCTTTTTGGACTTGTAGTACTGCTCTCGATCATTATTTGGCGCCATGCAAAGCTGTGTGACATGACTTAATTTTATAACCACACACAAACATTTTACACACACTCAATTGGGCCCTATACACACTGCAAATCTTCAGTGTGTATGTGTAGAGCGCATCTCCTTTGTGAATGCGTGTGTGATTGTAGCATTGTTGTTGATAAAAGCAATTGGATTTGGCTACTACGTACGTACTTCAATTGGTTCCGCAACCAACTAACATGCATCATATATTTATGAATTTCTTTCCTAGATTATATATTATTACCAAAGAAATCTCGACACTTCGTTCTTTCAACTTACAGAGACAGGAAATCGTTCATATAGACATTAGAGTTAGTCCATGCTTCCTAATTAATGTAAGACAATCAAAGAAACAAATCGCAATTTTAATTTTTCTATGCTCAAAGGGTCATTCAAGTTTTAGTAAACAACAACAATACATGATGCAATATCTATTTGTTTATGTACGTATTATAGAAGACTTAAGTTACTTATAGAAGACTTAAGTTACATTTAGGGTTCTCTGATCTTAAATTCTACACTTTGATTATTGGGCATATATAATATAGCTAGGCAAATGGTTATACGCATGCGATTGCGACTTTTGTTGATTACACATTTGGTGATTGCATACAAACTACAACTTCATTTTGTCTCTGGAGATATATGTTACCACGTGTATAGAACGGGTACAACAAAAACACATTTGGTGGACATGATTCAAGTGCTCCAAGGACACACCTCACACATATATATGTAGGAACATGCACACATTGAATAATGACCTTGAAACTGATTTGTTTGTGTTCTGTAAAAGGTTTTTTTTTATTTTTTTTATTTTAAATATCTATTCTATAAAAGTTGTTGCCCCACAATCTCAACAAAACAAAAATCAAATAACAAGTCTCAACACAGTTAATAGTATCAAACTTGGAGAAAGCTATAAGAAATATATTTCTTCCATTTAGTATTATTTTCGTCCTCCTTCCCCCTTCCACATGACTTGTCTAATCTTTCTTTTCTCATCTATCTCTATTTTCTTAATTCCATCCAAACAAGATCCAGCGAACAGTACTACATTTAGTTCGTAGTAGTCTCCATCTGAATCTGACAGTTACTGTTAACGTTATCTTGATCATCACCTTCACCACCATTACCGTTAACGTACTCTCTCGTTGATCTTCTCCAATTCCCTCGTCGTTGTCCTCCACCCAAAGAAGGTGCCAAACAACACCTGCATTTCCTCGAGGGTTTTCTCCTGTGTTTCAGGTAACAACATATATATAAAAGAACACCCATCCAGCTCCAGCCACTCCCATGAAGAAAAAGAAGGCCCCTCCAATGGTACATAATCGCCTTCGAGAAGGACAAAAAGGTCATTGATATGATCCCAGTATTCATCACACGTATGGTTCACAGCGACTCCAATGCTCGTCCCTTAATTGGGCCCGCAGCCTAGCTCAATGGGAAAATCTCCGAGTTGTAGACCCACGTGATGGCCCCATTCCGATTGAGAACGTCGCGACGTAGGCTAGTACTGAGGTAATAGCCAGAGCAATGGCCCAGGATAGTTTCTCAGTGGAGTGCTGGTCTATGATTGTTAAAATCATCCCTAGACTGGCAATTAAGGGAAGCGATCATTCCCGGCCCCGACGCTGGTTAAAAGTAACGGCCATCGTCCCACCCGGTCCAGCAAAAACGTGGCCGGCCACCAGAATGAACATGAGTACGTAGTTTCATGTCTTTCCCTTGTTCGTTATAGTACCTGACAAGTGATGTGATGTCACCGACAAATAGTAAAAAATTACTCCTATATTATCAAGTGTATTAATCATCGAAATACTCCATAACTAAGACTGTCTTTTGAGCAATCTACCGTAAACAATTTGTTTTAATATTTTCTCAATTTTTTCCTTCTGGGTCAAAATTTCATGATTATTTGCTTGTTTAAAAAAGAGAAATCTGAAAAGTAGAAAAAAAAAAACACTGCCAACACAAAAATCGCAAAATAATTTTGGGCAAATTATAGTTACCCCCCTCTAACTAACCCTCGCGTACACTTATCCCCCTCTAACTTTTTTTTTTGACACTTAATCCCCTCAAACTAACTGAAATTCAAACGGTTATAACTTTAAACGGTCATAACTTCTTGGTCCAAAATCGAAATTATGCAAATTATGTATCGATTTCGAGGTCTTGAAGTCAGCTTTCTAATGACACCAAAATCATATCACACTTCAAAGCACACAGAAAGTTATGATCAAAAGAGTAAGGGCTGGTAGACAGAAAGACCGTTTTGATCATAATTTTCAAGAATTTGTGTTGTACAATTCCAAAAACTACCTAAACTCAACCTTAGAATTTCAAGAATTTCTTTCCTTTTACAAGTTCTTGAAATTTGTAGATTCTAAAAATTAATTATGTAAAATTTTTGAGAAGAGAGATGTTAGGGACACATAAAGTTGTCATATCTCAACCACACCCCTCTCACATACATGTGGGTCCCCTAACATTTATTATAGAATTCTCACACATGTATTTGAGAGGGGTGTGAGACATTGATGTGTTCCTAGCATTATTGTTTTGAGAAGACAGAAACATTCTAAATTGATTTTTAGAAGATAGAATCTAAAAATCTGTCAAAATAATTTTTCCGCAAATACCCACTAAATCTCTTTTCCTTTTTGAAAAAAAAGACATAATGAGTAAATTACTTGCCTAATTTAACCCTTGGCCAACTGGAACTTCCCCTTTCATCCGTTGAAGCAACAAAAAAAAAAAAAAATTCTTCTTAAGAAGAGGGGAAAAAAACAGTTTGTGAGGAGAACACTTTTTCCCTAAACGTGGAAAATTGATTACCTAAGTGGTTTTTTTTTTTTTTTTTATTATTATTTATGTTGAACGGCAATTGCCTTAGTGGTTAGGTAAAGTTTATTTCAACTTAACTATTTCCAAAAAAAGTACAGCTATTTTAAGTGCGATAGGAGAGAGGATCACTTCAGATTATGTAATAGAGAGA
Organism: Rhododendron ovatum; assembly: GCA_019656835.1. Lineage (NCBI taxonomy): Eukaryota > Viridiplantae > Streptophyta > Magnoliopsida > Ericales > Ericaceae > Rhododendron > Rhododendron ovatum. Next base: position 30,612,760 of record CM033792.1, on the reverse strand, counting down.
AGAAAAATATATTTTGATTGTTTACAAAAACGAGATTATTGCAGATTGTGTTTCCATATTAATTGGTAGTGAACAATGTTATACGGTGGAAATTGTGAATATTATCTCTATGCTTGTCCCAAAAAAGAGAGAATAATATCTCTACGTAAGGCATAGGGTGGACACGAGTTGACTAACCTTTCCCATTGCAATTGCAAGTGGTCCTTCCTCCCCCCCCACCCCCCCCGCGTGGGCCCACTCTTGTATTGATGAAAATTGATTAAAATAGTTTTTGTTCACAAAAATAGGCATGAACGTTTGGGGCTTAATTAATATTCTATTGCTCTTTTGTTCGTTCAATTATTTTTATTTCTATTTTGTCCAAAACTTTGCTCTTAATTTCATGGTTTCAATTATGCTACTACCTGTTGTTGAACAAAACGAAAATAGTGCTCTTTCGTAATATATAGTGTCCTTTCACAACAGTGGTCTGATCATACACGTACAACGTTGTTTATGGAAGACCAACTGAAAAAAAGAAAGAAAGAAAGAAAGAAATTAGCTAGATCGAGCAGAAATCTCGAGACACTTGCAACAAGCAACAGCTAATCAAAGCTTGGAGCAAAAAGTAATCAAGTACTGAAAGTAAAATTCTCGTATAACACTCATAAAAGTGTTTTGTGGCATCCTACTAGTGATTTATTGATCTTGCATGCATCTAATACTGCATGTATTTTAATTTCAGAAGTTCAATGCATGTAATTAATAATGTATCTTAATGTGGTTTAATTAATCTAGCTTAATTAATAAACATACACTATATAGTAAAACATTGCTTCCTCTTCTTTTCTTTTTTTTTTAAAAAAAGTGTGAAACAATACTCGATCATATCGTCAATCCCCTCAATGGGAGGGCGGGAAGGTGTAGCTCTCCATCCAAAAGTGTTTTGGTCGGTCCAAATTTTAAGAAAAATATTTCGGCGCTTAATCTGGGCCATTGATTGCCGAGATAGACGGTTTAGATGAACTTTTGGATGGTCCAAATTTTAAGAAAAATATTTCAGTGCTTAATCTTGGACATTAATTGCCGAGATAGACGGTCCAAATGAAGCGCTTCAACTTGCAGCGCGCCTGAGGCACTACAAGGTCCCAAAGTCCGGGTCATGCCTCTATAGGCTTAATTTCTACAGTACTTCATCCTGCTCAAATGCATATACACCCGCTAGCTGGAGAAAATCGTTTCAAACCAAATTAGTGTCATCATCAGACAACTACAACATTCGGTACAATGCGTATAAAAGAGGAAACAGAAGAGCTCAAATTCTATCTGAACTTAATTATTTTACAAGGAAATAAGCATATTATTTCAACTTGAGTTACTGGTGGTAATTATTAAGTAATTTTTTTTTTTTTGGGTGAGGTCAATTATTAAGTATAGCTTTATTTACACGTAAGTTTGTGTTTGAACTTGCCAAAAAAAAAAAGAGTTTGAAGCTATAACTAATGTTCTCTTTGTACAGCATGTGTGCAGCCAACAAAAGTAGAATACATCAACCTTGGTGATGGTTGATATCTATGTCCAAAATGTCTTTCTGTATCTCTCACTGAATCCAAACAGTTGGAACCGGTTATTCGTCAAGTACACAGCTTTTTCGACAACTATTTGAAGCTTCCTGTCAAAAAGGACATTCCTATTTTCTTCGTCGACGGAAATGAGATGAATAGACCCAACGGAGAGGCACACCGTGTAAGTTTTTATTCAATTCGTGTTTCTTCCGAAAATGTAAAAATTGGCCTAGGAATAGCGAGTAGTGCAGTTATAGGCCTGATGCGGACGTGCCAGGACTGGATTGCAGTCCAAATTCGTATCAAGGCCTGGATGCCTCATGCCAGGACTGGATTGCAGTCCAAATTTGTGCTAAGGCCTGAATGCCACAGATTTGACTTTGTATTGAGCGATTGAGTACAACCTAAGGGGTGAGGCCGTATGTGGTTCGTGGTTTGCCTTGTCGGGATAAAGACTTAGTATTTCCTAATCGGTGTAGAAAATGGAAAGAAAAAGAAAACAGGATTGAACGATAAGGTAAATGAACTTCATTAACGGTTTAACGAAGTTTAGGTACAGTGAAATGAAAGGAAATAAAATCTAGGCTGGGCTAGATTGGACTGAAAGATAAAATACTTTGCGGGAAAGTAAAGATAATTGGAGTAATGCTTGAAAGAAATGAAAATGTAGGTGCATAAGCCGTGGGCTTGATGGTCGGGGACCATTGCCAATTAGGCCTTCAATTCTGGTATTTATAAGCAATGCTTCCAAGCCTTGAGCTGCTTGAGCAGCTTCCACAGGCATTCATGCATGGCTGTCGTGTGGCCTTCCAGCAGAGGCTTAGGCTTGAGTAGCTTTGAAATGCTCCAATGAGGGATTGTTCTTTGACCAAAACGTGCTCTTCACTCCAAGAAGACAGCAAAGGCCTGAGAAATCCTTCCTTTTGTGTATAAAATTGAGTGAGTTGCAGCTTGCTTAGGTCTGCATGAGTCATTCACCAACAGCTCCAAGGGCTGCATGCATGCCACCTGTCCCTAGCATTGCATCATGCTGAAGAATGAGGTCCCACCAGTTCAGACCTTGAGCTGCTTGTAAGCAACTTACCTAGATCTGCCAAACAAGAACATTCTAGGCCTTTGAGCTGCTTGTGAGCAGCTTGAGGCCTTTAAGCTGCTTGTGAGCATGGATGCTTATAAAAAAGGGATATTTGGGCCCACCAAGGCCAAAAACGCAGGCCTGGTTGAGCTGCTTGTGAGCAGCTTATGTGATGTTTAGATAGAGGCCGTTGAGCTGCTTGTCCAGGCCTAAGCTGCTTGTGAGCTGCTTGGGATGTCTCCATGCATGGTTGTCACGTGTCCCAAGCCTTGCTTCTTACTAAAGGATAGTAAAGACTCAGACCTTGAGTTGCTTGTAAGCAGCTTACCTAGATCTGCCCAACAAGAATATTCTAGGCCTTTGAGCTGCTTGTGAGCAGCTTGAGACCTTTTCCCTGCCAACTGAAGGCTATAGGTGACGTTTTCTTTAAGAAGTAGGCCCATCTATTACTTGGGCCTGAACTTGAGGAGCATCATAAGTCTCTTCTCTTTGTAAGCCATGCGAGCCCAAGTTTGGAAAGAAAACTTGGGCTTTAACTAATTTAGGCCCACTTAGAAGGCCTTATTATTTCTAAGAACTGGCTTAGGCCTGGATAAAACACTCAGATCTAGTGGGTCAACCCAAGTCTTCAGCCAATCTTGGGCTTGGGCTTGTGATAACGAAATCTTAGACATAATTTGGCCCAGGCCTTTGAAAACTCAACTCGATCAGTGGCGTTCAAATCGGCCTGATTTCATGGATGACCGATCATGAGGCTTTTTAGCGCCTGAGACCTTCATTCAAGGCCTTCTTCTAACCACAAATTGATTTTCTAAATTTTGGCCAAAAATGGGTGTAAACAGTTCGATATTGCATGTGGAAGGAGAAAATTCCAGTAGGTCCATGACCCCAAGTTGACAATGTACGTACCTATGCTCTCGTGTCGTAGGTTCTTTTATTCATCACAATCTCATTTCATTTCAATCCGTTACAGTACACAAAAGCCGCAAGGGAGGACAAAATTTCGTCCATGGGCCTTGTGCAAGAACGGAGCCACGATTTTTGCATAGGGAAGGGGCGAGACTATGTATTTTGATAATAATTTTTTTTTTCAATGTAATAGTAGTATTTTTTATAATCGTGTATATAGGGCACCCCTACTAGCCCCTTGCCTCCATTCTTGGCCATTTGTAAAACACCATGTTATCTCTCATATTCGTTCTTGTGCCTTATAGGTACTTTGTTTTTCAATATTGACGTGCACAAATGTGGTATGTGCATAGATTGTGACAGATGGATCTATGGACCAGTTTCAGAGTTTCGCACTAAAGATTCAAGTCATTCATTAATTTCAAAATACGTTTTCCAAAAGTTTTGAAAAGATCATCAGCTCAATATATTGCATAATTGTAATTTCTTAATCCAATCGTGTGATTTTTTTTTTCAAAATCCCTTAAAAAATGACAATTCTAAATTCTGAATGAAAAATATGAAAATTGGATTAAAAAAACTTATAGTTGTCCGATTGGATGATCTTTTGATTTTTTTTGTTAAGTAACAAAATTTTATTAGAAACACGATAAAGGATACATCAAGATGGCCGAAACTCAAACTACAAGAAGAACCTTGAAGCAAAAGAGGAAGGCCAAAGGAAAGGAAAAAAGAAAAGAAAAAAACACCCAATGAATCTTTTGGATGATCTTTTGATGAGTTAGTTAAAAAAGTATTATTTCAAAATTAATCAACAACTTGAATTGATCGTTTGAAACTCCAAAGTGGAATCGCCATACCATAAGTGCATAGCATTTCTGTTTGTCTTTTGAGATTTGACAAAGTCAAAAGACTCAAAGCCTCTTATTTTGGTCTCATTACTTTCCACGTGTTATCTCAATGATTGGTCCTATGATAGGTTAGTCCTATACTCTATAACCTGTCATAGGACCTATAATATAATAGCAAAGTGGTCATATACATTACCATTTTTTTAATAACTAGATGTTCAGAATAACTTGTACGAACCTTGATTAATTTAATCAGGACCGGCCCTAGAGCAAGGTCAAGAGGCCGCTGCAAGGGGCCTCCAAATTTTGCCTAAAAATAGGGCTCCCTTTCTTAAATAAGTATATATATAATTTGTTCGTATCTATAAAAGGAGTGTATTAATTAGTTAGTGCAGAGGTAAGCCAATGTTCTCTTATGTAGAATGCTTGGGGTTCGAAAGTGCAGATAATTTAGCCCATCTTGGGGCTGAACAAGAATCAGATTTGGTGGTGACAGAGGAGACACCTCCGTCGGTTAGACCCTTTCGTTTTAGAAGATGCCATGGACATTGGACATCATAGGGACTAGTAGTTGTTCAAATGTCAGTTTTTAGTAGTATGTTTATTTCTGTTGTAACTCTGCTCGAAACTCTTTCGTTTTAATTTAATCTATTACGCACCAAAATAAAAAAAAAAGAATGCTTGTTCGAAACCTCCGCACGTTGCTTTTTTTTAAGTGTTTTTCTCCCAAAAAAAATTCTAATGGCGTGTAGCTGCTAAGTTTCGAACCTTGTCAAGGAGGATCCACTTTTGCTAACTGAACCAAAGCTCTTAATATGCTCCATAAAGACAAAATTAATATATAAAGAAATCTCTCTGTTATTGTTGTTTAAATATTCAAATATGTAGGGCCCACCCTCTGATTTCGCCTAGGGCCTCCAACTCCTTTGGGCCGACCCTGAACTTCAATGTCCACGCCGCCGTGAATCCCGCAGAACCCAACCCCGATACCACCGAGAGTCTCAGAAAACCAGCCGGAATATTCCCCGGCAACGACGCCAATTGTGGTATGGTGGTTTTTGGTCTCCGATCTCCTTCGCACTCCTCCGCATGCACCCTGCATAAAGGCATAGGCAGTTGGCTGCCTTATGCCCCTCCGATGAGCAAGTCAATATCAATCAAAGAGGAGAGAGGATGAGGGCTGAAAACAAGGTTTTTGGACTTACCTCCTCTCCACCTTTACCTTGATATTTATAGGACGGGCATACTTGGCCCCCAAGCAAAGTAAGCTCAATACGTGGGCCTCGAGGACCTTCTAGAACATTCTAGAGCCTTTCGGCCCCTTATGGGCTAATGACCGAGTAGAATCTGGGCCACCAAACAAGTGGGCAGACCGGTCCACCACTGCTTGGCCCACTATCCTCGGTCCCCTTGGGCCCATCTTGCCTTCATGGGGTTTAGGAGGCTTCTCCTCGACTGGTCCTATGTGTGTGCACTAAGTCCCAATAGGTCCTGTCCAACAATTTCACCCGAAGCCCATAGTCCATAGCCCACCAAGTCCCGTTCAACAATTTCGTCCAAAAATACCCTTCTCGCGCGTGCATTAATGCAATCCTTCATATCCCCCACCCCCCACCCCAATAGGTCATGTCCAACAATTTCACCCGAAGCCCATAGCCCACCAAGTCCCGTTTGACAATTTGTCCAAAAATACCCCTCTCGCGCGCACATTAATGCAGTAATTCATAACCCCCCGCTTCCCCCCCCCCCCCCCCCCCCGCTCTCTCTCTCTCTCTCTCTCTCTCTCTCTCTTCTGTCATTAATGCAAACCACACGCATGTGCTCTCTCTCCCTCTCACTATATAAAGGTGTGTAAATATACATGACATTGTATGTATATGTTGCTTGCTTGTCTGGACTCTTTCATCTCAGTCAGAGTCTGAGTAGTCATTTCTTTTCTTCTTCTTTTTTGGGTTCTTTTGAGTTGGTCATATGTGAGTGAATTATTTGTTTTATTTTTTTAAAATTTATAATTAATAATCTAAATTCACAATTAATAATGTTAAAACACAACTAATTAACAATTAAAATTGGAGTTTAGGATTTCCAAGGTTAGAATTTGGGAATTGAAAATACTGTTAATTAATACTCTTTCCGTCGCGATTTGTTTGTCTCTTTTCACTATTTGAGACCTTTTACAAAATTGTCTATATGTTTTAAATAATAATATTTTTTATATGGAATGTGGATCTTGTTTGATAGATCTCAATTAAATCTAAAGTATGATGTTTTTGAAATTATGTAAAACATTATAGATTGCGAGATATAGACAATTTTTTAAAAGTCACGTATGTCGAAATTGGACAAACAAACTGGGACGGAGGGAGTAATTAAAAATTAATATTACTGCTAATTAACAATTAAAATAAGGACTTTATGATTTTGGGATTGAAAACGCTACTAATTAATATTTAAAAGCCAATTAAAAATTAATATTATTGCTAATTAACAGTTAAAACTAGGATTTTATGATTTTGGGAATTGAAAATACTGCTAATTAACAATTAAAAGGCAACTAAAAAATTAACATTACTGCTAATTAACAGTTAAAATATTATGATTTTGAAAATTGAAAACACTACTAATTAACAATTAAAAGGTATACCTTAGAAAAATCATTCTTTTTCTATGTAAAATTTCATAATCTATATGGGGTTTGTTGGATGTGTCTCGTTGAGTAAATTTCATACATACATACATATATATACATACATACATACATATATATATATATATTTCAAAAGGGGATAAATAAAACAAAAGTTATGAACATTTTAAATTTGAAAAGAGTAGCCTACGCCCAAAAAATTATTATTTGTCTCCAAAATTTCATATTTAATTAGAGTCTGTTGGATAGGTCTCGTTGAGTAGATTTTCAATATGTAATTTTTTTCAAATAAAGTTATAAATATTTTAAAATTTTGAGTGTTTCACCTTAAATTCTGGCATTGAACCCATTAGTTTAGTTTTTTTCGTTTTTATGCGGAAATGTAACTGATGAATTCAATGCTCCTGAGTTGTCTAAAAGCATTGAATTCTTGTATACAAATGAATTCAATGCCCCTACTTCTTAGTGTTTTCCTATTGAGATTTTTTTTTCTTTTGTTTTTTGATAGGTCATGTTGAGATTTTGTTACCCCACCGTGCTATGTGCATATTATGCTATAATGTCTTTTTTTATAATTTTTGAAGACATGAAATAATGGCCTCCGGGCCTCCGTAAGGCGCACTGTCTGTACCGTTGCGAAGAGAACCATTTTGCCTCCGCAATGATATGGGGGACACGCCCTACGGAGGTTTGGAGGCTAACATTTTATGCCTTCAAAATGGCTTCACAATAAACTTTGGGGTATAATTGAAAGTTAAGTGATTGCAAGCCTTATTAAAGGCATCAAATAATGGCCTCTGGGCCTCCGTATGGCACATCCTTTATACCATTTCAAAGACAAACATTTTGGCTTCGTGACGGTATGGGGACGCACCCTACGAAGGTCTGAAGGCCAATATTTTATGCCTTCAAAATGGCTTTGCGATAAACTTTAGGGTATATTTTTTTTGGAAGTTGATCGCCAAGCCTTATTGAAGACATCAAATAATGGCCTTTGAGCCTCCGTACGGCACGTCCTTTGTACCATTTCAAAGACAAACATTTTGTCTTCGTGACAGTATGGGGGATGCACTCTACGGAGGTCCAGAGGCCAATATTTTTTGCCTTCAAAATGGCTTCACGATAAACTTTAGGTTGTATTTTTTTGGAAGTTGATCGCCAAGCCTTTTGAAGGCATCGAATAATGGCCTCCAGGTCTCCGTACGGTGATTGAGCTCTTGATTGATTAGTTGATACTTCGTAGTACAATCGAATAAAAGCGTTTATGTATGTGGATGTGGGTCACTCATAATATGTTGACTTTCATATGAAAATACGATAACAAGGGAACACGATGAAGAGTACCAATTAAGGGCATTAACTTGGGATTCGAAAGATTGATTTAGATGCGCATGTGAGTGTCTAATCTTGATGTCGTATCACAGGTAGTGTCTGAGGTGTCATTAGCAAATTAGCGAGGAAAATGTACGATACAAATTAGCAAATTCACGAGGCAAAATATTTAGTGCATAACATCTTTTTGAATTTTTGAGGGATAGAATTTATTTTTCCTTTTCCCCTAACTAAAGTACGAAGGAAATAAGAAAATAGAAAATACTATTCACGTTTTAACAGCAAAATTTTTTACACCACAAATGATTTTACGTTCCTTGTCCCATTTTATCCCATTTTCCTTGTCCACATTTGATCTCGTGTTTTTTCAGTATATATTACGTATCGCCATTTCAAATGACTCTACTTAATCAGGTAGAGCCAACAATACAGTTGGCTCTACTTGATTAAGTAGAACTATTTCAAATGGCACTATTTGTTTGAGTAGAACTATTTGAAAAAGCGCTAGTTCTACGTCATACAGCTGCCTGGCACAGGGGTTCGCGCCACATGGCATGTAGAGCTAATCTAAGTGGCGCTACTCGGGTAGAGCCATTTGAAGTGGCTCTATCGAGTAGTTTTAAAAATAGTTTGAAAATTAGAGTATTCCGGCCAATTGTTTTAAAAATGAGATTACTTTGATAAAATATCAAAAAACTCGAGGAAATAGAATGGAAATGGAGAGCCCCTGTTTTTATCTTTGAATGAGTCTTGACCTGAGAGCAAGTTTATTAGCAATTAGGTAAAATTGCTAGTAAATAGTGTATTTTTTTATTTTACCTATTCATATATTTTTTTTACATTACATCAATACTATCTATTTAACCTATTCTTTATTAAAATATTATTACTTTTATTTTATTTTTTATTTTTGGGAGAGAGAGAGAGAGAGTAATAAAAAAATAGAAAAGCTTGTGAACAGGGTTTCGGTACATTTACCGAACCATTTCATCAAAGTCAATTTACCTCCTCTTTTACCTCCTCTGGTGCTGCCTTTTTTTTTTTTTTTGATCCGCCTGGTGCTGCTTGATTTTGAGTGTTTTTCCTTCTGTAAGATAGCTATAAAGCCAATTTACCCCACCTGAGATACTTGCTCTAAGAAGGAAATGGAAATAACGAAAAGGAAAAAAACAGAATAGCATTGGAAAAGGGGAAAAACCGAAAAAGAGCCGTTGCAGTGTTGACACCTGCACTAGCACGTGGCCCCAAGTCCCCAAACAAACAAAACAATGGGCAGAAAAGTGGTTTGCCATTCGGCATGCCATGTGCATGTGTGCTTAAAAGTGGGTTTGTGTGATTAATGGGCTATCCGGACGGGCCGACGGGCTGGCCAAGCTTAAATATCGAAGGGAAAATGACGGTCTATCATGTGTTTTGATAATTAATATTCTAAGAATATTTTCAGCATAAAAAAATTTTCTCAATATGTTCTTAGTCGATATTAATTATCAAAATACGTCATTGGCCATCATTCTCCCAATATCAAAGCCCAACCTGGCCCATGAAGACTTCGGGCTGGGTCAGCCCACCCGTTGGACGGACCCGAACCGGGCAAAAGCCCGATGAACTGGACAGGCTTTGGGCGGACGGCGAACCGTCGGGCTAAATGATGTCCCTTAAACTAAAACACAATCTCCCATGCACTGGGCGCGCTCTCTCTCTCTCTCTCTAAATTGGACAGAGGGTGTGTGCTGTGCAGCTTCGTGCTGCACAGCGTGCTGCACGGCCTTTGGCGAGGCTTTTTCAGCATTGGTCCAACGATCAGAGACGTTCACCGCGTAGAGCTCGTCGAGTTCTACATGTGCACCAAAAATCAGCTCGATCAAATATCATTAAGGGCCTCATCCAAACATATATAACTTGAAAAAAAATAAATCCTAATGGATATGAAACACTGGATCAAAACCACTAAATCCATTTTTTTCAAGTTATATATGTTCGGATGAGAACCTTAACGATATTTGATCGAGCTGATTTTTGATGCACATGTAGAACTCGACGAGCTCTATGCGGTGAACGTCTCCGATCGTTGGACCGATGCCGGAAAAGCCTCGCCGGAGGCCGTGCAGCACGCTGTGCAGCACGAAGCTGCACAGCACACACCCCCTGTCCCTCTAAATTAAACTCAATCCCACTCCCAGTTCCCTTCGCTGCACCCATTCTCGGCTGCCCGGTTTTGCCATGTCCATTTTGATTTCCATTTTTATCCATGTCTTTTCACTATCAACTTTTTTTACATTTTTATTGTCTTTATATGAATTTTTTTTTTCTTTTGTTTAGTTTTGAGTTTCATTTTTTTATTTTTCGATTTGTCTAGTCAAAATGAATTCGAAAAATAATTTTTTTATTTTTACTCAAATATTTTGAATAAAGACCACTTTAAGGTATATAAAAGTTGACCTTTTTTTTTTTACTTAAAAGTTGTTGTTTTTCAAAATATTTTGATAAAAATAAAAAAAAATTTACTTTTCTGATATGTCTACGAATCAGAAAGTCAAAAAGAAAATTGGTGTAAAATAAACAAAAGAGAAAAAAATTCAAATAAGGATAAAATTAAAACTTTTTCTAAAAATTATAAAAATGTTAGTGAAACAAGGTCTAAGTTTTGATAGGAGTACCAATTAAATTAATCAATCATGTTATCTCCACAACCAAATACACATCCAATTACACATCCAATCACACACTCATACTCATAATATTTATGCTACCTCTACGCCTAAATAGACACCCGATCGCACACTTATATTCACAATAAAAATGGAACCTGCACATACTACACTGTCTATACATGAAGCTGTGGCCAAGTACTGAAAAGTTATTTTCCAACCCCAATCTCACCGGGAAAAATTGTAATTCCTCCACCAGTCCACCGAACCTAATAAAAGCTGCATGTCTGTAACTATAACACAATCTCCCATGCATTGAGGCGCGCGCTCTCTCTTTGGCTAAATTTAAACTCACTCCCACTCCCAGTTCCTTTCCTGCACCCATTCTCGGCTCCCCTGTTTTTGCCATGTCTATTTTGATTTCCATTTTCATCCATGTCTTCGAAACTCTGCCTATAAAAACCATGTGCATTCTCCTCCACCTTCATCCTCTGCCTTCAACCTTCTCCCATGGATTCCCACATGTTGGTTCCATCGTGGGTGGTCGTAACGCTATGCATAAGCGTTACAGGACTTCTCATACACTTCATAATCTCTAGCGTTTGCAGAATGTGTGCGACGCCAGCGCCTCCGCCACCCCCAGACGCCCCAGACGCCGCTCTCTGAAGTCGCCAGCGCCGTCTGAGGTACATACCATATTGTTAGGACTCTTTCACTACGTCACTCGCTCTCTCTCTGTCTCACTCTTCTCACTCTTTCACTACGTGACTCGCACTTAGTTGGTAAGGAGGAACTAATTCCTTACTTCTAACCAGGGGCTTCCCTGGGTTATTTATCTCAAAATTGACTAAACAATCTGCAGAAGAAGATTCCTCACTGGCTACAATACTACTTCCCGATGAGGCTCCAGTTTCAGTTTCAGAGGCCAAAGAAGACTCCTTTGTTGGACTACACAAGTTGTCGACTTTTGGCTCGCTGTGTTTCATGGAATTCACCAGTAATTCAGATGGCTCATCTTCAACCTGTGCAAAACAAAGTTTCATAAATTAATTGATGTTTCCATATATCTCGAGAGTGACTATGAAGGTTCATCTTTAGCAATAAAAATCGTGTCAAACAAAGAGTATCAAGTGTGGGGTTTTCTGGAACTTGTCACTAGTAGAATATATGAACAACTCTTGGCAGTTCAAAAAATTCCTTGCTACTGTCCCATGTTCAAAAAGTGACTATAAACTCGGTTTGGGAAAGAGTTGGAATGAGAACCTGCTTTTAGAATGCTTCCTGTACTAATACTCCATTCTTTTGTTTCTTCTTTTTCTAACAAGACCATTTTTACATTGTCTTTTCTTCGCAGTAAAGCGCTAGAGCTCCAAACTTAAAGTTGAGACTTGAGACACCAAACAGACACGTCACACTCTACTAGGTTGGGGTGACATGCAAAAGATATATCTTCCAAAAAGATAGTGTTCATAAAAGAACATGGTACCCTATGTTTCATGCATCATCATATTCCTTAAGTTCCTTGTCCTTCTCAAGCCTTTCTCCAAGTCCAGCTCTCACATTGGATACCTCATTGAAAAAAAATCCCCAAGGACCAATTCATAAATTTGAAACAGCTTTACGTACATACATTTAATATGCAAGAGTAGCATCTTCCTTTTCTTAACAATTCATGGATCCGAAAGGAAAGGATATAAATGAAGTCCAGTATTTGCTCCAACAACACTTAGTAGAAATGTAAGAACTACGCAGAACACCTTGTTGTCAATGTCCAGGACCAAAGGCTACACAATACCATGTCCATCAAAAAGTGCATCTTCATCTAAATTTCAGCTACAAAAAGTCCCACTTCTTAAATCCCATACTGCATATGACCTCAAATAAGAGATGATGAGATAGTTTTGGAGTCAATTGGCAGCAAATATTTTGCATAGCCAGCGTATGAATTCACTTGAATAAAGCATGGATTGACTGTTCTCTACGCCCACACAAAATGCCATTCTACTTTCACTTCAAGACCTCCATTAGCTGTAATCATCTAATTTTTCAGACAATCTTCTTTTCTGATGGACCCTTACGAGATCAGGCCACATCCTCGTGTAATTCTAAATAAAAAACGGATCTAGGTTCGATCCTCCAGAAGAATCGACCACCATTCATAACCAACATTGATACTGCAATGTTAAACACTCGATAAAATTATCAAAATTTACACCGACTCACATCCACATTCCAGAAGTTGATTAAAAGATTAAACATCCCCACACTTGCCAAATCACAGCCAAATTGATACAATTCCCTGTATGGCTGTATCAATCTGTTATCTACCCTTTTTATGTTTTTTTTTTTCCAGTATTACTTTGTCACTAAAGAGTTAAGGCTGTCCAAAATATCCGTCCACTACCAAATGGCCAGCTGAACGATTTCCTTGGGTCATGACTCATGCTAAGTGCTAACAAATTGCCCAATAAAAAACATTACGAATTTACCAAGGGCGCATACGCATACTACATGCATCAAAAGGATTGCATATTGTAGCGCATCCAAACATTTAAATTCCAATAGGTACCTCACACTTTTCAATATACTAGTAAATGAGCACGTGCTTTGCACATGAAGTAATCAAAAGAGCTTCGACCTTGATGAGATTCGAATCTTGAAACTATTTTCTTGGGTGGAGGTGATCACAATGTTCTCAAATAATTCATTAAAAACTATGCAATAACAGTGTCAAACAAAATAGAATAACTAAATTTAGCACATTAACAATGCCCAAGAAAGAATTGAAAGAAGTATATAGATTTTTCCAAGCAAACGTATTTGCTAAATCTCAAAATGTAAATAGTCTACTTTCAAAAAGACAAGAACTTCACTAACGAAAGATAAACAGTTTCACAGGAAGGTTATTTTCATACCATAGTTAGGAAACAGAGAAATCAATACACCTTGTCACTATAAACCAGCACTCATTGGAAAATTCAAACCCTTTAGAACAATGAAGCTGCTGACTTCAAGGGTTCCTAGCCACCACATCAAAACTGAACATTATCCAATACATAAGAGTATGATTCACAAGATCTGCAAAAGGAAGCACATACCAAGTTATGACCCACTTCTAATTAGCAACTTTGCAAAAACAAGCAGAAAATTAATTCTAGTAGAGGGGTTAAAATATCTTGTAATTAGCAAGATAACATTAATCTAGACACATAACAACTTCAAATCCTAGTATAGAGGTTAGCTTATTCCTTTTTGTTAATTCATTAAAGTGCACCTTTCCGCATATCACAACTTTCATTAATACGAAAATGTCATTTTAAGAGCAAAAATAAAAGCTAAACGGATTTGGTACAAGTGTAGGAGTTGATTGGGATCCCTTGGCGAACACCAAAGAAGTTGTATCTTCCTATTTGAAAGAGATATCCACTAAACCATCTTTCTGCCGGATAAAACTACAAGTGGTAGATTGGATAAGTCGCGGGATGTGATTGGTTTGTACACATGAAATCCGAATTCCCTCTCCAACGGGGTTAAGAACAACAGAACCTAATTGCCAACAACTCACTCTTCCACTTCGTCATACATCACAACCTAGGTACCTTTAAGAGCATTCCTTTAAAGAAAGAACTCTTGAAACAAACAATCCCTTATCGAGAATCTTCAGTGACTGAACCCCGTATTTTTTGAATTTCGAACAAGGTACCATCTAATAGTTTCCACATTGTCTTTGTATCTATAACCATTGTCCATATATGGCCTTGAGGAACTATATACGTTCAAAAGCTAAACGAAAATTTGTGTTGTTATTCTTCATGCCATAACACAAAAGAAGATTTCACAAACATCAAAATGTTAACATAGACACAGCCCCCTTACCCCATCCTATTCTTCTTCTTTTTTACTAATACTATATATTCTCACACCAATGCTTATATATATGAACAATACGTATGGATCTTCAAATACAACAAGGGAAATGGAAAGAATATCAGTTGCGCATGGATTTATTTAATGTAATCAAACTAAAAGTAGATGTTTTCGATGACTATCTAATTTTTTTCCTCACACGGCAAAATCAGCTTGCCCCTAACTTACAAGCAAGTATTCTGTTTAATCGTCATCAAGTGATTTTCATCTCACTGTGCCAACTTATCCAGCCGCTTAATTAGCCCCTAGTACTTTAGTTCATAACGAAATAACTAGGAGCTCAACACATGAATTTTTTTCAATTTCTTCGACAATGCCACAAATTAAGGAACCAACATATATGAGTTCGGCTAAGAAGTTGGGATACTTGAAAAAGGTGTTAACAATGATGAACCTGAAAACACACGCAGGAGACGTGTTAAACTGGAAACACTGAACTGTAGAATTTACCCACACTTCAAAATCTATATCTCAAATATCTACTGTTCAAATGAACAGTGTTGATTGTTTATATGTAGGCTCCTATTTCCAATTTGGATTTCAAATCGTTAATTACATACTAAAAAAAAAAGTAAAACCTCCGATTAATGAAGAATAAAGAACAAGAAACAGACTAGAATAATTTAATTTTTATTGATGATTGGGGTTTAAAACCCTTGTTTACATCAAAACAGAGAATATTCGATACATTTAGAGGGATTGGAACCCTTTACCTATCACTTGGTACACTTACTCTTTCTGATCTTCGAAGTTTGCTGAAGATTGTAGGTGGTAGTGAGCGGGTAGGTTGCTTGGTGGTTGTAGATTATAGTGGTTTTGCTTGAATGGAGTATATCTTCTCTCTCTTTGTATATTTTCTACGTTGAGAGAGAAGAGGTATGTATAGCTTTTATGTTTAGGCGGAGAGTGTGATGGTGAAGAGTTGAGAGATGAGATATGAGATTTGACGTCTTGAGGTAGATGAGATAGATGAGAGAGATGTTAGGTCTAGATGAGAGATATCGATCAGGATCCCTCCCTTGATGATGGATCTCATATTTATAGGGGCTTCCTTCATCAGATGCTTGGCCGCCAAATAATTCCTTTGAATTTGAATAGTTGTTGCCAGAGGATAGGATGATATCATATCTTCTCAGTCTCTTTAAATTTTGAATGTTGGTTGCATCAGATGACATTCATCTTGTAATATTCTTCTGCTTCCACAAGAGTATTTCTTGGGCTCTACGCACCAATTTGAGATTACGTGAACCCATATTTGGTTTGTAGGCCTTGCGAAATGCGGGCTTACATGCTTCAACCGAATATTTGATTTGTAGGCCTTACGAGATATGGGCTTACATGGTTCAACTGATTTGTAGTCATGCTACTTTTTCCGCAGGCTCATCTATTCGTTAGGCTTGTCGGGCCAACACATGTTTGTTGATTCGCGGGCTTGTCGGGCCAACATGTGTTCGTTGATTCGCGGGCTCGTCGGGCCAACATGTGTTCTTTGATTCGCGGGCTCGCTGGGTCAACATGTGTTCTTTGATTCGCTGGCTCGCTGGGTCAACATGCATTTAGGCTCTTTACATGCTTTTTAGTTTGCAAGCCCATCATATGATATATTAATAATATTCATCAATCTTTGGTTGAAATTTATGTGCCAACAAACATCTTGTATCGAATCCCAACGAAATAAAAAAGGAAAATTTTCTTTCCCTGTTTTTTTTACCAGCACTGTCAAATATACGAACAGAAGATAAAAGACAGACATAAGAAAGGGATGACAGCAAATCCAAATAAAAAGAACCCAAAAAGTATTCAGATGTAAAAAACTAACGGCATAGATAATTATAAAGACACATAGCATAAATAAAAGTATTCCTCATAGGCCGCATCAGAGAAAGTGATGATGGACTTTACCTCTTCTGACTAAGAATTTGTGAAGCTCATCATTGGCCCACCCCAGTATGACCAAGATTCCACAATGACCAAAATTCCAAAGAACCAAGCTAAACTGCATCAAAACAAAAAGTAAGAGAACTTTTCTGAAAAATAGATAAATAAATGTGCTTGTCTAGACTAGATGACCATATCATTCTAATATAACTACTTCGGCCATACGAAGCGTTCCAACCCACCAAAAATATGGAGCAAATACTTGAAACTATTTGAACTTCTCAAATTATTTGAGGACAAGTGGGAGAAATATTGAAACTCTAATTTGATTTTAATTTTGAACATGGGAGTGATTTAATCAAACCAATTAGCAAAGGTGCCAATAGAAAATAGTTGTAGGGGGAAAGTTGACTTGCTATTATACATGGTGTATCAAATTACTCCTTCCCTGTAAACTTAGCCATTTACACCAGATAGATAACTTGCACAATAGATTAAAGAAGGTATTGATTCACTGGCTTAACAGACACAAGCTAACCCACCCTCCTTCAAGTAGAAAATAAAGAAGGAATGCATCATGCACAGATACAAACGAATAACTGTAGGGGGGAAAGTTGACTTGCTATTATATATAGTGTATCGAATTAATCCATCTAAACAAGGATGCTACCTAGGTTCTTGGGTTCAGAACACCACGTCAACAATATGTCCAATTGATTACTCAAACATAATATCACAATAGCAATTGAAAACTTGGAAAGTGGAACCTTTATTAGTGCATATATCTGATAAGAGAAAGTCCGGTTCAAATTGGCTAGACCAATAAATTATGATAATCTAGGCATACTAAGGGTATGTTCTTGACCCATAAGATATGTTCTTCCGAATGAAAAATAACACAAGCTTAAGAATCCTTTCCAATCGAGTCTCTTCGTCCTACAAATACTAAGTTGCCAGTGACAACTCTGAAGCACTTGAGATTGCCAGTTATGCCCACATAGCAAGAGAGAGAGAGAGAGAGAGAGAGAGAGAGAAAGAGAGGGGAAGGGGAAGAGGAGGGGGGGGGGGGGGGGGGGGTGTGGGGACCCAAATTAGACGAATCCTGTAATTGTGTCACACAATTGTCTTTGAAAGTACCCTTTTGATTTGGATGATCAAAACATCATTTCAAAATGGAAAGATGCACGGAAAGTTAAACATGGTAAATTCACAAGAACCAAGTACAGTTAATCCATTGGTGGGATATGGCCCAAGATAATATCCCCTTAAAATTTCTAAGAAACCAAAGCAATAACAAAAACTTCATTAACATAGTGAATATGACATATCCAATTTCTTGAATTTGTCATAAGGTGACACTCAAAGAACACCTTCCTATCAAGTACTTGTTGGTCCATTGCCAGATAAAAACTCCCAACGGTTTAAGAAGCATGACTCTTGCTTTCTTACAACACCCCAATCCTTAAATTCACCTGAAGAAATGATAAACACTACAAACGAAATTTAACGTTTAAAAGAGAAACACAGCCTTAACTCCTAAATCTCCTCCAAAGTAATAGTTGTTATGATGGTACACTATATAGTCTTGTTATTTATTTGTTAACCTAGAAGGCAGAAGGGTGATAAAGGTGAATATGGTCCTACTTCAAGTTGTTTTTACTCCTTAAGATTGCAAAGGCTAACAAAACTATTTTTCTATACAGCATCCATGACACTCCTTAGTGGGACAATAAACTCAAGGAATTTCAAAAGTACTTAAATTGAGTATTCCACACCGTATCATGGTATCATTACAGATAATATGAAGAATTGATGTGACATGATTCAACAGAATTCTCTAGCTTTTCCCTTCGCCATTAGATACTAATCTAGTCTCAATGATGTAAAGGAGTCAATGCCCTTTTCAAATTAGAAACTATGACACTTAGGGTTTAGAAGATTGTCCACTTTTAGAATAGGAGAAAATTTATAAACATAATCAGTAAAAGGCAAATGCAAAACTCAAGGTGCTATTACCAATATTAACTTCAAAAATGATTTACATTGCCATCTTAGTTCCCCATAATAAGCATATCTCGAAAAGTTTGCTTTCCTAGAAAAATTGGGTAAAAGGGACCATGGAATTATGGCTTTATGAAGTAAGGATTCCTATAGTCGAACAGAAAGATAAAACCCTCATGTATAGATGAGTAAATGTTCTTTACGATTCGTACCACCCATAAAATTGCATAACTGGACTATGTGTTTGACTGTATTGAAGCATAATAAAAGGAGAACAGGACAACAATAAGCATAGTTGTAACTGTCATGGCACCATGAAATCTGGATAAGACCTCGCGATATACAATTGTGTTTGTTCTAGTTGGAGTTTATTGACCAAAAAATTAGAGTTTTTCTACACACGATTTGCTTGATTTCCAATCAATCAGAACAAACACAGCAGATTCTATGTGCCAAAAAATGCTAGAGCGATTTAGTAAATTTAACATGTCGCCATTCAAAGAGGAAATGAAAATGAAGTGAGCAAAACACCAAATCTCTTGTTTCCGTCTACAAATTAATGTGTCATAATAAAATCTAATGTAGCATGTCAAATTCTTTATTCAATAATGTTGTGAACTCAGAAGGCTAACAACATATAGGTTCTTTAATGAAATTACAAAGTCAGGTACATGACTTGGTGTCTACTAAAACAAATTGGAGTTCACGACCCACAGCATCTTCCTTTAGGTCATCTTTCTCTTTCATTGATTTATCTTTGGAGTGTGATCATGAATGTTGATCTATCGATTACCATCAAATCGGACAAGGAAAATGTAATGTGTGAAACTTTCTCAATGGGGATAAAAAAAAAAAAAAAAAAAACAATTCATCGAACATCTTAAGTGCAATAACTGTTAAGCATGACCAACTCAGTTATGATTCAAACTCAGCATTAGATTAGCAAGTTTGAAAGCTTACCGTTTGAAATCGAGAGATATGACAAACTTCTATATTTTTCAACACTTTTGCGCAACTTTAACATCGATACAAAAGCATTTTCCTTTTGAATTTCCTCGAAACCTTACCAATTTAATTATACCATCCTAATTCCTAAACCCTCACATCCAAAACAAACACACAACACAAACATTACACACTTAGTTACAGATCCATTACTTTTATAAATGCAACACCTTTTCCGGTGCGAGCATCAATTGCCTTAAGAAACTGTCAATAAGAAGGGAAAAAAAAAACTGCCACCAGATTTCGGCTCTGTTTAGAACGCAAGGAAAAGAAAATAAAATGGGAGGAAAATAGGAAGGAAAATTTACCATTCACAAAACATAAATTTGTTATTTTCTTCTCTCTTTCTCTTCCAACCAAACAATAGGGGGGGAAATTTTTTAGTTTTCATTTCTTTCCTTTCCTTTCCTTAAAGTTTCTTTCCTTTCCTTTCCTTCGTCTCTTCCATTTTTTCTACTTCCACGTCGATTTCAGATTAATCTTTCCCTCATTCCGTCTTCGGCATAACACCATTTGACCGGCATATACATATGCACACGTGTACCAAAGAAAGAAGCTCAATTTACTGGAAATGATGAAACCGACCCATTATCCATCAATTGATCAATCTCTTCAATTTGTTATTCGAAAAGATTAGCGGGCGTAAAAAGGAATGAATAAATACGAAATGGGTACATTAATCTTGAGATTATTTGTTGAGATTGTGATCATTGATTGTGTACCTCTGTGGGGGCGTGAGATGTGGAGCAACCACAGATGAAGAGGGATGAGAGGAAGGACCGGTTTGGACGGTCGGGTCGCGATTGCCCGAACCCATCGAGCCGGCTTCTCTAGAGAGAGAGAGAGAGACGGAGTACATATATGGAGAGAGAGAGAGAGAGAGAGAGAGAGTTAAGAAGAAGGATGATAATGGTGTCATGGTGACACGAAACACAGCGCATACGAGGAAGAGGTAGGGAAGAGCCGAAGAGGCTTCGAAAACTAATTGAGATAATTTGGCCTAGTTTCCAAACATAATTGTTTTATTTATCCATATTAAATTTTTTTCACAATTTTTAATTTTAAGTTAATTTTTTAAAATTGTTTGTTTGTATCAACGAGTGGGCTAAAAGTGATAAAATTCTGATCTTTTTAAAAGTAATTAGGTAAAATTCATAACTTTTTACTTTTTCGATTTCTCTTATCGACACAAATCAATAATCCATCAAAATTTGACGCAAAATTAGCCCATTCAAATTTTTTTAATAAAGACGAAAAAAACTCAGGTTTTACATAAATTGAAAACTTATGCATTAAATTTATTTTTTTTGAATTTTTGAATTCTTTTTGGATAGTATATTTTTTTAAGGCAATATCAATCGGAAGTACTCAATTAATTGGTGATTGAAACTCGATGATATAGAGGATTTGACCAAAAATTAATTTTCAACATTTTCACGACGTTCGTGCAAGGGTGTAAATGAATCGACATATTTGAACTCAAAACTCATTCAAAAAGTCGTATCCGTTCGCTAAAAACTCATTCAAATGTGATTGTTGTATAAACAAATCAAACTTTAAGAACGTCTCCCCGGGAGGCGTGGAATCTAAACAGAGATCAGCAAAATGCTCCAACCTTTTAGACTTCAAAATCATAGTCAACTCCTCTATGGAATGGGCTCTTCCTTGTCGCTCTCAATTTGACAGCAGATGCCAAAATGAGATTTTATTTCCGGTAGTAAATAGGTTGTGAGAAAAAATTTATAGCAATTAAGTTGTTAGGTGTTTTCGGTACGTAGTGAAATAGTTGTTGAGAAATGTCAAGTTATTTTCGATAGTGAACAAGTGGTAGATGAGTTTGTGAGTAGAGTTACTGTAGCAAAAAAAGTTTTTGTTAACAAGTTGTTAGTTACCATGAACAAGATGGTAAAATGCCAAAACTTGTTGATTTTGTGTGAACGACGTGCTAAAAATGCTTGGTTGATAGGTTTGCTCTCCACACAATTAATCAGAGTTCAGTCTTTGGGGTAAATCTCAAGAAAGTAATTTCTTGTGAATTACATAGGATTGGCATGGATAGAGGTGTCAAATGGGCCGTGCTGTGCTGGCACGGCCCGTTTAACTTCGTGCTAACCGTGCTTCGTGTCATGCCGTGCCGGCCCGTTTACTTTATTTACTTAAATCGTGTCGTGTCGTGCTGCGCCGTTTGTCAATCGTGCCGTGCCGTGCCGACCCGTTTACTTAAATCGTGTCGTACTGTGCCGTGCCATTTGCCAATCGTGTCGTGCCGTGCCGACCCGTTTCTAAAATCGTGTTGTGTCATGCCGGCCCATTTTCTTAAATCGTGTTGTGTCGTGCCGTTTTCAATCGTGCCGGTCCGTTTTTCTTAAATCATGTCGTGTCGTGCCAGCCCGTGTTCGTAAATCATATCATGTCGTGCCGTTTTCAATCGTGTCAAGATGTGCTGGCCATTTACTTAATCTTGTCGTGTCGGATCGGGTCGGGCCGTGTCGTTTTAAGTCGTGTCGTTTTAGTCTACCCTAACATGTGTGGGTTGACTGAAGGCATAACTAATCTTGCATCAGACATGTAACCATTGTATGCATTTGATTTTTTAACATATTGGAAACTCACCGACATTGGGCAAGGATAGAGAGATCCTTGCATTCACTGCATCCTCATAAAAAACAAGGGATGAGTGTGTGTGTTTGAGAGAGAGAGAGAGAGAGAGAGAGAGAGCGAAGTTGCTATTCAGCTTCGGTTGCCCCTTCTTTTTCCTTTTTTTTCTTTGAACATCCCCTCTTTTTCCTCGCTTTTCGAGCTTCCTACTTAATAAATCTTAGACTACTTTTTGGTTAGTATACAAGCGAGTTTGGTAAATGGCTCAATTAATCTGCAGTCGCGCTTTCAATTCTTATTGTTGCACATTTGAATAGTTTGAGGTGTTTTCTTAAAAAAACTTTTACTGTTTTACGCTCCTACTAGTGCACGAGAATTATGTTAAGCAAAAGGTCTGCACTCGGTCTCAGAATATCATAATCACTCTATAACTTGCAGAAGAGAAAAAGGAGAGGACAATTCACAATGAAAGGAAAAAAATAACAATGGACTCTGCATTTTTATATACCATGGCACGCCAAAAAAATTTAACAATTAAAAAAATAACATATTACAACCCCTAATTAAAAAGAAATTCTTGGTCTTAATGAAATAAAATTTAACAATTAAAAAAATAACATATTACAAATAGTCCTATTGTCCTAGTCCAGGCAGTCCAACTAACCCTTATTTATATGTTTTTTTCCCTTATTTCTACTATGTATTTTTTTTCTTTTTTGTTTGATACTTTTTTTTTAATTTCTTGTTAGATTTGGGGTAAATAATATATGACTTTTGCACGTTTCCTTTCATATTAAATTACTCTTGTACCATAAATATTTTGATAAGTTTTTTTAATTTTACTTGTTATCTTGTATTGAAATGTTAAATTTGCAAACCAAAGGTTCAAAGCCTATTTAATTTTACTAACAAAAATAAAACAAATATTTTTACCGAATAAAATTTGATAGTTTTTTAAAAGTGAAAAAATAATTTTTTAAAAACATGATTTTTTAATAAATTGTGTTTTTTTAAAAATTAAATATCTTAGTTGTTTACCCTTTAAAAAAAGGTAAACAAATATTTTTTACCAAATAGAAATTGTTTAATTTTTTTTCCCGTGCCTCGTGCCGTGCCCATGTCGTGCCGGGTCGTGCCCATGCTTGTGCCTTGCTAGAACCGTGCCGTGCCGTGCCGTTCCTGTCCAATTTTCGTGCCCATGCCCGTGTCATTCCCGTCTACAACCGTGTTGTGCCGTGTTATGCCAGGCCAACTTTCGTGTCGTGCCCGTGCTTTGCCGCCCACTTCTGTACCCGTGTCGGGCCCCGGGCCTACTACAATCCTGTTGTGTCGTGCCGTGCCGTGCCAGGCCAATACCGTGCCTGTGACGTGCCATGCTACCCCGTGCCCGTGTCATGCCGTGCCGGCATGGCCCATTTGACACCTCTAGGCATGGATGACTTGCCTTTGACCAGATTGTAGAAATGATTAGTCGAGGTGCACGTAAATTGGACCAGAACCCTGACCATTCAAAAAAAGAAGAAGAAGAAAACACAAAAAACAAAAAAGAGCTAACAAATGTTTATGTTATTGTTTGGTCTGTTTTGAGTTTTGTGGTTGAAATTGCGGGATGGTAGCTAGTATATGGGCCTAGGCCTAATTCTACCTTGGGCCATGGGCTTATCGCCATGAGGATGAAGGCTCAGATGGAAAAACACCACCATAAAAGGCCCAAAGCAAATCTAACATCATTTTAACGAAAAATTAAATGTGTTAACCAATCCCCAATGGTGTGCATTCTCGGAGGTGGATATCGTTACCTAGCTGATAAATGTGAATAGCAGTTGCGCAGCCAAGATTTAGCTAAGGGAATAGCATTGTTCAACTAGAGTTTATACTTGTACTAGTGATTGCCCGTGCCTACGGCACTACGCAGCCTGATTGGAATTGAAATTACCTTTTGAATCTTGATAGTGGCTCAAAACATTATTTCAATTTTTAGGTAGTTACAAATTGCTGGAAATTAACCTATTTTTCTTGAATGGCGAAGATTTTTTTTCATCTCTATAAAAAAGGGATTACCCCGCGACAATCATTTGCAACTCAGCACAAATTTGATAAAATAAAAAAGGACCAGTACAAAGCAAAAAAGGAAAAGAGTTTTCAGATCACAACTTTACATAAGATGTGCATAAATCAAAATTAGTATTGATCCAAGCTACCAAGGTATTGTCCATAAGCCATAGCAAGCAAGCATTTTGGTATTGAATCATGTAAACATCATAAGGTGTCCCTAGAGATGGTACAACGGGAAGGGGAAAAAACAAAATGGAGGTACAAAATGAAGGTGAAGTAGAAACTGAGTCTTCCATCAAAGTTCCTTCTACAATCCTTGAGTAAAGAGTGTGCAGAAGGATCCAAATTCAGTTCCTGAAAAGTGAGAATCAAGAATACCAAATATTAGATAGAAATATGAGGAAACATGAACTAACTACGATAAATTGGACATTAGTCCACAAAATTTTTCTAATACAGTTTAACAATTTAACCCGCTTCGAACATAACCGCCTACCTAATGTACGGGTGTTTAGCCCGCTTATGGAGGAGAGTGTGGCTACACGTGTGTTGAAGGTATAAATAAAGGGACAACAATTCAGGATGATCATGACAAAAGAACACAATAAACTAAATTTATCGGATCGAATAGCAAGATTTTTTTTCCTCCTCGTCTAACTTTAGTCTTCAAGATATTTAAACGTGTGCATGAATAAATTTAAACTTGCATCTGGATAAATAAAAGTTGTACCTTTTACTATAGCAAAACCTCGGGATACACAATGTTTGTCGTAGAACGGGATGTATCATTGGAGAGAAGAACACTTGTACGATCACCAGATGTGCATCTAGATAACGCTACATATAATTGTCCATGACTAAAAACTGGAGTACGCAAATCAATTCCAACAAAATTGACAGACTGTCCTTGAGATTTATTAATAGTCATTGCATATGCCAATCTGACTGGAAATTGACGCCTTGTCATCTCAAAAGGCATTTCAGAAGAAGAGGGTGTCAAGGATATCCTTGGAATAAAGACCAAATCACCAAATTTATCTCCAGTTAAAATTTGAGCTTCGATTATGCGATTTGCACATTTGACAATCATTAATCGAGTGCCATTACATAACCCAGCCTTTGGAGCGATGTTTCTCAATAACATTATTGGACAACCAACTTTCAAGTCCAATTTAAAAGGAGGCAAACCAGAAGGATTCAATGAGTTCAAGTACTCATTAGGATACCGGTTTGTGATAGTACGATCATGTGCATCATCAAAGGACATTTTGTCTGCTGCAAAATAAGTGGTAGTATCCCCTGGAAAAACATTCAATGCTGCAAGATTGATGTCACTAACATCATCATTTCGGGCAGAAAGAATTGTGCGTTCATTAAGGAAAGTGGATGTTACGGTACCCACTACGGCCAGGTGCGGATACACAGTAAATAACAGCTCACTAACGGATCTGCACTTTTGTATTGTTGACGGAAGCTCTACTATTTCTTCTGGATTGGTCCCAATCTAAAAGTATAATAGAGATAGTCAAGACGATGAAGTAATAACGAAATGAAAAGTACTTTTGATTTTCTTAAAAAAATTAGAGTACCTTTTTCAAGAATTCTGCAAAATTTGAATTCTCAAGATCTGTGTTAATTAAGTGCATGTTCAAATTTAATGTCAAAATGTGCATACGATTCCATAGTACAGAACGTCTCAACGATGCTCCCACAATTTGCTCGCGAACTCCTTTTGGTATGACTGGTAGAATTTGTCGAAAGTCTCCCCCGAGAACAACAGTGATACCCCCAAATGGCTTATTATTATCGCAAATGTCTTGGAGTGTGAGATCAACTGCTTCGACACAATATCTATGTTGCATAGGGACTTCATCCCATATAATCAGTGTTGTTTTTCTAAACAATTCTGCCTGTAAAGATTGTTTGCTAAACGAACAAAATGAGTCTTCCAATACATCCAATGGAATGGAAAACGTTGAATGTGCAGTGCGACCTCCTACCAATAATAATGAAGCGATACCAGATGAAGCAACGCTGACTACGACGTGTCCAAGGCTACGACATTTTGTGGCAACAGTATTGTACAAAAAGGTCTTTCCAGTTCCAGCACCCCCATTTAGAAAGAAAGTAGTTCCTTTATTCTCAAACACCGAGGTGGTGATTGCAGTGTAAGCGGCACGTTGGTCTTCATTGAGACTTTCAACATTGATATTCGCATCTGAACGCTGGGCATCAGAAATGAGTTGTTGATGCTCCAATATCAATCTGTTACCCACTACTATACTCCAATTCACAATAGGCAATGGCATGCGAGGAAAGTCTTTTAAATTTTTACCTGATTCCTGAAGCAATTCGTCCAAGAGATATAAACCGTAATCCTCAATCTGTGCTGCAGTTGGATTTGGAATGGAAAATAATACTTGAATTTTAAACGCTAGATCATCACAAATATGTGTTGCAAATTTTTCCCATAATGCAGCCGGTTGCGATGGAGAACATTGAGTGAGAATAACACAAAATAACCTACGCAACTGGTATCCAGTTTTCATAATTGCAGCTTCTTCAAGACATTGCACCCATTCTTCGTCATCTTCCAAAAGTCCTCTTGCAATACATGCTGATTTGAATGTGTCATGCAAAATATTGTTGAATGTGCGTAAACATTCATATGATTCTGGTCCTCTAACAACACTTAGTAGGAGACGTAAATAAAATATTTCACCAGCATTAGGGCTAATAAAGTACATTCTTCCAATTGCAAAACCCCTTTCTCTTGGTTTCCACCTCTTTTCTGATTTTACCCAAACAAAATGTTGTGGAAATTCTTGATAGGTGAATACACGTGCATCTACATTTGCTTGACAATATGCAAAAAAACCAGTTAATGTTGTAATATCTTGCTCGGCCCTGGCAACAATGTCTTGCATTGATTCTTCAGTGTTAAATAGGCTATTATGTTTTCCAGGTAAATGAAGTGCCAAACGTACCACTGTTGGAATCTCTTCATGCATAGAATGACCGAATAGCCGCCAAGCTGCTTCTACTGGACCAATATACCTTGCATCGAGATATTCCTTGATCTCATCTATTAGTCCCAACACCATCGTTGCACGATCATTACCTTTGTAGATGTACTTATGGATATATTTGACACATCTCATTCCCGCGCAAACTTCCACATTGATATGGCAATTGAATAGTCTAGAAAGGTAAGCGTTGTACGAAACAACATCCTTGTTATCAATCGGTTGACCCCTAACAATATACACCTGACCATCATTACGACGTCGATAGATTGGATATCCATCTTGGTCCAGTGTAGTTGTTTCCGAAAAGGCCTTGGGATATTTCTTAGTGCATTTTCCATTTTCCATACATGCTGCTTGAGGATTTCGAGCACCACATGGTCCATGTACCATGCAACCCTTAACAATATTAAAAAAAAAATCATAGTTAGGACATAGAAAATACCAACAAAAAAAATAAAAAGATGTTCTTATTTGTTTATTCATACCTTAACAGTATCAAAAAGTGAAGGGTCTTCTATAGGATCTGGCAATTCAGCACATACTACTTTATCGACCTGAGCACTTGTATGTATTTTGTCTGAACTTAGAAGAAACAAAAGTAAATGCATATGCGGTAGCCCCCGTTTTTGGTACTCAATTGTATAAACATATCCAACAATTTTGCCAAACACCTGCTTCTTTTTAATCTCACTCATCAAACATTTTCGCTTCAACTCAAAAACACGTGCAACCAAATCTGGACGATCAACAGCTTTCTGATGTGGTAGCAAAGCCTCAGTAATTTCAGGCCAATTGGGATTGGCAGTCATTGTTAGGAAAATGTCTGGATGTTGATTGTGCCGTGTGATAGCCATTGAGTCCTGAAATATTTGGAACATATATCTGGGACATCCAGGGAATGAAGATGGCAAAATAATTCGTTTACCAACTTGACCAGGCCCTAATCCATCAGGACCAATATCTGCGAGATCTTGGTAAAGTTCAGATCGAATTTTTCCTTGATTCAGCCTATGAAAGTTCAATCGATTTTGCTCAGTTGCTGCCCAAGCATCTACGATAAACTCTTGGAATAGTTTCTCAGCTCGTAAAATGGTTGAGTACTCTGAGTCTCGTTGAAACAAACGAAAGCTATAAAATTCCATTTGAGTCAGTCTTTTATTTGTGTACTATTTGGTTCGTACATCCCAATGTCTCATATCAGGTTCCCATCCAAGCTCACCACGGGGAAACAATAGAACATAATGCAATGGTAAATAAGCCGGGTGACATTCATTAACTCGCATTAGTCTATTATTTCCTCTCAAATGCAACACAATATCTCTCATTCCACTTTTCTCGGTTCCATCGCCAGGTAGAATTATTGCAATCTCATCTGCTGTTGGGAGATTATACCTCCGACGATCGGTTGACGAACTGTAATGAAGATAAGCAGGTAAATTTTGTCCCACTGATTCAGATTGATTCAAAATCTCAAAAGCTCGAAGAAATTTAACAGGAAACGGATTAAATGCCAACAAACTATCTTGAATTGTCTTGAGGACATCTCTTCTCAAGTGTGGATTTCTGTGATTGCGAGAATTTAGAGCAGCCTCAGGATCGTATATGTACAGCTGAGAATAAATTGCTTCATTCCCTGGCTGTGGCAGCAATGATCCTGTTCGATGACGTAATTCACCATGGATAGTGAACGATAAAGGCCCTCTTCCATTAAGCACTCTTGTATCTAATTTAGCACCAAGACTTGTAAAAGCATTAGTTGCATTATACTCTCGACTATGATGACGAAATGATTTTGATCGCTCATCATTGCCATCGTATAACTCTTGTAGCGCCAACGGCGGTGCAATAAGGGATGGTAGCTTAATCTTTCCTTGAAGGCAGCAAGTTCCAAAAAGTGGATGTATTAAAGATGAATTGGTCAATTTTTCACCCATCCAATGCAAGGCTTTACAATGAAGACATGATACATCCATCCTCCCGAGATAATGACGATTGAGATATCTATTAGTTTGAGGATCAACCCCTACGTTTGTAGATTCATCCTCCTCTAACTCATTATCAATAGATTGATTTCCAGAAGGTAGCCTACATATACATGCTAATACATATGTGAAGTAAAAAAAAAAAGAGTATAGAAATTGAAACATATCAAAGACAAATGAAAAAATAGATTGATTTCCAAGAGGTAGCTAGAAATAGAAACATATCAAAGAAAAATGAAAAAAATTTACCGATGAATTGGAGCTAAAGATGTGTCTGGCATAGCTAGAAGTTCTTCGTCAATATTCCGTGGAGGAGTTGCCACGGCTAGAAACTCTTCCTCGAGATTCCGAGGAGGCATTGAAGGATGACACATTTCAGAATCAGATTCTTCGATAATGCTCGGCATAGCTACAGATTCATCGATAATGACTGATGATGACTGAAAGGCATGAGAAACCATTGCTCGCTTTGGTGCTGGAATTTCTATAGATGTAGAAGTCAATTGATTGATATTTGTTGCCATCATGCCACGTTCTAGGCATGCACGTCGACGACGACTTGGCGTTAAAGACGGAAAGAATGTGGGCCGCCTCGGTTGAATGCAGTCTCCTGCTCTCTCTCGTTCACGTCGTAAGCATTGGGCCTTTGATATAACATTATCATTAGGTGCCTACGCGGTGGATGAATTAACTTTAGAATCTTGATATAAAAAAGACAATAAAAATGATTGGTCCCAAAAAAAAAAAAAGGGAACTTGAAGGAATGTGTACAAAATCATACCACTTTAGGTGCAACATTTTCTTTACCTCCACAAATTGCTATTGCCTTTGCTTTTTCCTTGAAAAAAGAATAATATTAACAGTATTTTAGAATATATGTACTAACAAACATCTTGATGTATTTAATTGACATACCCCATACATACAAATTTGATTCAATTCTCGCTCATCACGGATCACTACGCCAACATTCTTTTCTCGAAGAAACCTAACCTATACAATAGAAAATGAAAAACAGTGATCAATAAAATTGAAAAATGAAGAACAATGATAAATAGAAAATAAAAAATGAAGAGTTAAAGTTTATCTTACGGTTTTTTCCAAATCACCATCCAGTAGAGATTTCTTTCCCTTGGATACACAGATGGCCTTCCCTTTCCCTTTCGAAAGTTCCATTGCTTCTGGAACACAAATTAAAAAACCCTCTATGAATCCCACACTATCGAAGTCCCCAAAAACTAAAAAGTCCGCC
Source organism: Rhododendron ovatum (assembly GCA_019656835.1). Lineage (NCBI taxonomy): Eukaryota > Viridiplantae > Streptophyta > Magnoliopsida > Ericales > Ericaceae > Rhododendron > Rhododendron ovatum. The sequence continues at coordinate 30,582,027 of CM033792.1, read as the reverse complement.
GAAGTGCCCTAAAACTAATCAGTCCCCCCTACAAATTAATTTTAGACCATATTGGAGTGTTATTGGAGAAAGAGTGACCTTCGGCGAGCAAAGAAAAAGTGATTGGTCAAAAGCAGAAAGATCAAAAAAGCTTAAAAACCGTACCACTCGCTAAGCAAGCTTCCAATCTTGATGATGATGAAAGTATTAAAGGGTGATTATACTCTTGCCCTTATCCCATACAATTACCTGGAAAGAGAAAAAAATGAATTAGCATCAACAACGATTGTAAAATGAAAGGTTAAACCCCAGAAGCCACTATTTCCTAGCAAAAGATGAGGAAAAAAAAAACAATTTTAGAGCCCCACAAAAGATGAGAAAAAAACCCAATTTTCTACCGTGATTGAGTGTTTGTCCGTGAGAATGAAAAATGAAATTGGTTGCCAACGTTGGGAAAGATGGTTATGGAAAAGTCGGGTACAAAAAGGTCACCCAAATGCTAGAATGATGGATAACTTCAGCTTTGCAATTTAACTGGGGCTCCTCATTTTGTTGGTTTTTTCTGCCTATTATGGGTTTTTTCATGCAATCAATGGTCCACGTTGATGCATTTATAATGTAACCCAATTGTAGCTACTTAAAAGAGTTAGGTTTAGCAATCGGATTTTGAAAAGTGACATACATATTGGGGCATTACAAAATGAAAAAGATGAGCAACCCAATGGTTTTCCAAGAGCCCAAAAAAACCCCTTGGGTGGAGGAGAAGAAAAATGACCCCAATCTCTAATTATTCAACTAAACCCATTCACATGCATTTTCACAAACACGTTGTAGGCATTTTCACAAATACGTAGCACAATCAAAGCACACAAAACCCAGTCACATGAAAGAGGGGTTTTTCGGGGGGTTGCTCTGTCCGGGTGCGTGCGTTTGTGTTTGGTTTTGGTTTACCAGACACTATGAGAGAAAATTCGTTCATTTTTGTGTTTCGCAATATGTAGGACCAATTACGACAGTTAGTTCTATGTTTTTTCAAATAGTGCTTGCCCATGCCTACGATACTACTCATCCCATTGGAACTGGAATTACCTTTTGAATTTTGATAGTGGCTCAAATTGCTGAAAATTAACCTGGTACAAAAAAGTCTGTTATCAAAACCGTATTTTTCAATTTCCAGGGAGATGGTATTAACAAAATACAAAACCACCAAATACAACCAAAGAACACAAATTCAACTCCAATCTCAGTGAGTGTAGGATTTTAACTACATTACGGTTGCCAAATTCCATTAAAGACGGAGTTGAAGGAATTTCTAATTAATAGGCATCCAATCAGATAATTGTACCTGAAAAATAATCTATGAACAAAATGAAATCATCTATGAAACCCAAAAAAATTAATTTAGCACTAATCAAATATTATCACTCCACAATCAATTGATTGTCGCAAACGTGAGATTTGAATCACATCTAAGAGAAAAATTAACTCATCATAGCATTGCTTGAGAGCTATACATATTAAAAGGAGCTCTTTTTTTCCCAATAACTTTAAATATATAAATGCAGGGAACTCCACCCGAACTAAAATCATACTTCGTCTGCATTCGAACGCCCTGCAAGTGAAATACCTCATCGACACGCCACGACAATCAGTAATACCCAACTGTAAATAGACACCTTCAGTGGCCATGCAACTCTAACATTATCTAATACTATTCTATAACCAGTGATATCAGCAATCTAACATATTTAAACAATGCACATGCATACTTAAGAGTATTCGATTTAGGACTCAATATTCAGAGCAAAACTTTGAGTATATTGAAAATCCAAATCTAAAAGACCTGCTTCAATGAGGAAACTGAAAATTAGAAACTGAGGAATGTCTCGATTGAGCATTGGGCGCTGCAACAAAGATCTCAAAATAGAAAGAAATAGAACAAAGTAAAAGAACTTTCAAGAGCACTGGCCAAAAACTATACAAAATGTAGTCACGATTTCTCTAGGTAAGTATCTGAATTGCAAATGTCATAAGAATAACAATGAAATCTACGTAACCCACAAGAAAAACAACTCCAATTTTACCTTTTCATGGGTTGGTTCGTGTACCAAGATTTGAACGGAGGAGACTACACATTGAGGCAACTCCAAATTAATTTGTGTTGTCTTTCTTCTTGTGTAGGTAGTAGACGAACTACACATTGAAATGAACTCTATTGAGAAGGGTATTGTGGAACTCATAAATCAGCATGGTATCAGGAACTCTATTATGGTAACTCTATTATGGTCCACGTTGATGCACTTATAATGTAACCCAATTGTAGCTACTTAAAAGAGTTAGATTTAGCAATCGGATTTTGAAAAGTGACATACAAAATGAAAAAGAGGAGCAACCCAGTCACATGCATTTTCACAAACACGTTGTAGGCATTCTCCTAAACATGCATTTCAATTTTCAGTCTCACGGACAAACATACCTTCTCAAAAGCAGAGAGGGAAGAGGGCCAAGAGGGGTTTTTTGTGGTGGTGTTCCGATGGTCGTGCGCTATGGGCTCACTGTGTCCGGGTGCGTTCCAAGGCAGGGGGGCAACGGGGTTGGCTAAGAAGGTGCTGCTGGTGAAAGGAAGATAGGAGTTTGTCAACAGGGTTCGTGAGTCGGCGCTGCTGGTGAGAAGACAAAGGATGGTGAAGGAAAAGATGAAGTACGGTGATGGATGGTCAACAGGGATCGTGAGTCGGCGCTGCTGGTGAGAAGACAAAGGATGGTGAAGGAAAAGATGAAGTACGGTGATGGATGGCAGTGTAATAAAACTGTGGCTCTTTAATGAGATGAGGAGGAGAATGCCTCTCAGCCCTTGGATCAAATCAATCCAGACCATTCCAACAACTTGTCTCCACACCCTCCTGTTTTATAATAGAGATATGTTACATTTGTTGGGGATGTAGATAGCCTTCACGGTATTTTTAGTTTCGGAAGGGACAATTTCAGCCATTAGACCTTACCTATTTATATCGTAGCTGCTTTTGAAATTAGGACTGCGAGTTTCAGTGTAAACACGAGAGGAGGCGAGAGAAAATTATTCTTAGAGAGAGGAGAGAAGACTTATATTCCATATTTCCATTGATTCTTGATTATAGAGGATTGGTGTGGCCCTCATACGTTGTTTTTCTATTGTTTTTTGCACACTATTTTTGTTTGATGTGCAAATGGACCGAACTGGTCTGGGAAAAATAGACAGAATCCAATCCCTTCTTGTAGGGGGGGACCGGATCTTGTCCATTTTCCCCAGACCAGTTTGGTCCATTTGTTGCATCCGAGGTGTCCAAAAGTGTTTTGGACGGCTCAAATTTAAAAGGGTGTCATTTAAAAAAAAAAACTCACTTTAAATCAGATTCACCGAAATGAACCGAACTGGTCCAGAGAAATGGACAATATCAGACCCCTATAAGAAACCCCCGTCTCCCACGTACCTTTCTCTCTCTTTACTTTTCATTTTTTTTTCCTATCCTCTAACTTGTTTCTTATAAACAAATCCACCTCTCTTTTTCTTTGTTCTTCCACTTTCACATTAGTGTTAAATTCAGTTAATTCAATAATTGAAATAGAACTGCGTGTAAATTAAACTCGTGGCAAATTCCTTCGAGAATTGAATCTAGTCAATTAAATAATTCATACCTTTTTTGTGTGCAAATAGTAGTATGGAGTATATAGGTTGAGTGGAGGACACAAAATTTGTGATTAGTTGGGGTCCAAATTACATGTCTTTTTATATTGAGATAACAAAAAATGTGTTTCACGAACTACTTGTGAGGTCAACAAAAAGACGAGTTTGTGAGTATACACGTAAACGCCATTTATATTTGTACATGCGACCTAAAAAGGAGTGACATCTCGAACTTTTAGAATTATTTTTTCCACACGTTGGTATGTTTGGAAATTTTTTCACCTAAGGAATTTGTATGGCCAATTCCATAGAATTTTTTTAAATTAGCCTCAAAGCTAGGATAATATTATATATACCTGCTTGCTTATTAATAAGACTTCTATTTTTGCTCGGATAGAGTGTAATTTTACTTGTGAATTTTATTAGAGAAATATGGTGAATATTACAAATGTGATGCTACAAAAATTTTTGAATGACACCACTAAACCCATTGCCCGGCTTAGCTTTGGCACTGCGTAGCTTTGATATATTTACTAAAAAAAATTAACTGCAACAGGACGGAGATGTATTCCATAATGTCGTATGACTCGTATCCTGAACATGATCGCAGGTCCTTTTCTAGTTTTCTTAACGTACCTTGTGAAACACGGAACTGCGTACGGAAGCAACAAATGAATAAAGAATTTTTTCTCTGCATCACATAAGCATCATGCTTTTTACAACTACATGACAAAAACATAAAACATCCGAATAAAATGTCTCCATCGGAGTGTTGAAAATTAAGGACAAACACCAGGTTCATATATCTCGTATATTGGCCTTGAAAAGCCTAGACCCCTAGTCACATGTGTGTAGTGCGCGCAAGCGAAATGAGTACGCGACCGTGAAAGCAACTTTCGAAAAAACATCTTAAATCTGAAGCCGTAATGTAAAATTCTTGCACGTAAATGTCCACAAATCTAGGGTTGGTGTTGCCCCTTGAAAGGGCAGCATCGAAAGGGCAGCACCGTGTTGTCCTCTGCTAATTAATGCAGTCCACTCTAGTCTCATTCCAATTATTAGAATTGTTTACTTTGTAAAGATCATTGAGTAGAATAAGGGTACCATTAATTAGCTCTATCGAGTATCATTAATTAAGTGCAGGCTTGATAGTAAAAACATGTGTTTTCCCCATACTACTCCCTCTGTCCCATAAAATTTGTCCGGTCCGCATAAAGATGACTTACAAAGAATACATTTTTTTCAAGAAAAAATTAAAATTTCAACTACGTGCTCTCCCTCTAGAGTTCATGTCGGTTGAAGTAGGGAGGAAGATGATGGTCGGATTTGGTGAGGTGCTGGAAGTAGTGATGGCCAAACTCAGTGGAAATCAGGGGAGATGTATCCGGGTCAAAGTGGAGTTGGACATTACCAAGCCTATCCCACGAGGGAAGAATGTGAGAACTGCAGATTGGCAACCCATCTGGGTTTGTTTCCGCTATGAGAATTTTCCACATCTTTGTCTCTACTGGGGTCTAGTTGGGCATGATGATAAGGCATGCATGTTAAAATATAATGAATCCAAGGCGGAGATCATGAAGGTGAATCAATATGGAGTGTGGCTACGAGCGTCACCACTTAAGGCGCCATTCAGCGCTGTTCAAGAAGAAGTTGTCGTTGTCGGCGACGACAAGAGCGAGTCAGGATGGGACTGAGGATTACGGGAGAGATTTTCATAATCCCGCCAATTTCGGGGTTTCAAATTTGGAATGAGGCGTCTTCAATGGGATTCGAATAATGTGGATGCGGATATTAGGGGTGGGGATGTGATCCCGACTGTGGTGAGCCCTTTAAAAATCAATCCACCTAGTATGGGTCAAAATGTCGGGTCCACGAAATGTACCAGCAATAAAAATTATAGAGGTCCAAATAGAAGGAACAGCAAAGGCCCACTCTGAGGGGTCAACTGGGTGCCCAAGGGATATAATGGAGGAGGACTGTTCTAATTCAAGGGGAGTGGAAATTCAAAGGAAATCGAGCGAGGAAACGCTAACCCTTCATCAGGAAGTGCTCACGACTAAAGCGTCTGGAAAAGGACAGGAAATCACAGAGAAAGGTGAGATGGTGGAGGGTTCCAAGAAGAGGTCTAGTGGTAGAGGATACTAAATTACTAACCCTTGGCTTGCAATGTTCTAAAGTTTGGGTGTTATCTTCATTTCGCTTGCGTCCGGAGATAACATGCAATACACAGATTAGACACATGTGGAAGAGTGTAGGGGATATGCCAAATGGGGAAGTGAAACAGGAAGCTTTGGGTTTATTTGCTACAATTGGTTGGCATGTGTGGATAGCACGGAACAACTGGGCTTTCAAACAGAACTGGAAGTTGGAAACAATTATTATCCAAGATGCGTCGGAGGATTTTGATAATTTTTTGCAAGCCACTAAGAAGGACCAACATTCGAATCGTGATACAAATGGTGGAGAAGGTGTGATAGGGAGCCCGCCAGTACATGGAGTGACTAAGGTTAATGTTTTTTTTGATCGGCAAAGCAAACTTTTATAAAACTCAACCAGGGTACATCGAGGGGACGGCATAGAGCACAAAAATGCTACATTGCCAAAGAAAGCTACAACAGAAAAACCACCAACCGAGAGTTGGAGGACAAACAAAACTCCTAAACAAAGCTCCTCAAAGATACGACTAGATTTTCAACTTTCGAATACCATCCAAGAATCCCTTAAACTCCTCCACCGTATAGATGTTGATATCGAATTTGGTTTTCATCCACATTGCCACTTTCGTTTTAATAGCATCCCCAACCTCCCTAATCACAGGAACAACATTATTGAAGACTAAGTTATTCCTAGTTAGCCATAACGACCAAATAGTAGCGAAAAAGCAAGCTTCCCAAATGTGTTTTTCCAATTTACGAAACCCGTTATCAAACCACCACACAGCAAGGTCCGCCAGAGACGATGGGCATACCCAAAGCATATGCCACCAGTCCAATATAATAGACCATACCCTCCACGATATAGAACAATGCAGAAACAAATGGTGGGGAGATTCAACCTGCTCAGAACAAAACGGGCAAAGCACCAAAAGAAGATCCAAAATCAAATTCCTACTATGCAACACAGATCTTGTGGCCACCCTACCTTGCAATGCCATCCATGAGAATACTTCCACTTTTGGAGGGCTAAGATTCTTCCAATTCGATCCAAGAACCGGGTCTCTTGGATAGGTCTGCCGTTCCCACTGCTTGTAAACAGATTTCACTGAAAAAAGCTTGTTCTCCTCCCACTTCCAATACAAAGCATCTGGTTTTGATGGGTCCAATGTTACAAGTTGAAGTCTTTGGATTAGTTCCTCCCTCTCATCCTCCTCCCAAGGACGTAAAGATCTCCGAAATTGCAAATCCCAACTACCATGGCCATTACCGTCCCGCACAACACTAACCACATCATTTTTTTGAGAGGAAAGAAGATAGAGTCTTGGGTAGGCTTCACGGAGAGCTTGATCCCCCAACCAGATGTGGTTCCAAAACAAGATATCCTGGCCAGAATGGATTTGGGGTCTAAAACCCTCCTGAAGTAAAGGTCCAATACATGAACTGAGGTTTCCAATGCAACATATGTCCCTCCAAATATTCGTTACTTGTCCTGATTCCGGCATTTGGGGGAGCCAAGTTCCTTGTTCCAGTCTGTATTTCCCTTTTATAACTTTTACCCAAAGAGAGTCCTTGTCCTCGTGAAACCTCCACCACCACTTTGCCAATAGAGCCAAATTTTGTTGCACCAATTTCTTCACCCCCAGACCCCCGACCTCCTTGCTCTTGGAAATGTGATCCCACTTGACAAGGTGCATCTTCCTTTTCTCAGATGTATCCCCCCAAAAAAATTGCCTCTGAAGTTTCTCCAATTTATTAGCTACTGCTATAGGCATTTTGAACAACGACATAAAGTAGACAGGAAGATTACGAGTGTTGGAGTTAATTAACGAGAGTCTGCCTCCAGAAGAAATACACCTCCTACTCCAAATGCTTAGGGCCCTCTCAAAACTGTCGATAACCGGCTCCCATGTCTTAACTCTCCTTGGATTAGCCCCGAGAGGTAGCCCCAAATACTTGATAGGCAAGGATTCAATCTTGCAACCCATCACCTGAGCAAGAGCTTCCACATCTTGAATCAAAACCTTCACTCCACACAGCGAGCTTTTGGAAAAGTTTATCTTCAACCCTGACATTAACTGAAAGCACCTGAGAATTCTCTTGACATTAGCCATCTCCTCTACATCATTATTACAGAAAATGATGGTATCATCAGCAAACTGTAAGTGAGTAACAATCACTCCATTGGCCCCAATCCTAGCACCTCTAATAATATCGAGATCTCTAGCTCTTTCCAGCATGATATTAAGCGCCTCCACCACAAGGTTGAAGAGAAAAGGAGATAAGGGATCTCCTTGCCGTAACCCTTTTTGAGTTTGGAACTCCTTAGAAGCTGACCCATTAATCAAAACAGACATCGATACTGTAGAAACGCACTCTTTGATCCACCCACACCATTTTCGCCCGAAACCCACCTTCGCCATCATATCGAGGAGAAAGCCCCAGTTCACACAGTCATATGCTCTTTCGAAATCAATCTTGAGAAGTAAGCCCCCTTGAGTACTATGCTTCCAGCTATGAATGACCTCATTAGCAATGAGAACCCCATCTAGGATTTGCTTACCCTTAATGAAAGCAGCTTGAGACTCTCCAATAAGGGAAGATAGGTGGCCTTTAAGTCTATTAGCCAAAACTTTAGCCAGCAGTTTATACACCCAACCCACCATACTTATAGGCCTGTATTCTCTAAAAGATGAAGGACAGTCAACCTTGGGAATCAGGGCAACAAAGGTAGAATTGATACCTTTAGAAAGTCTACCATTGGCATGAAAATCATCGAAGAATTGGAGTACCAGGCCCTTCAGAAAGCCCCACCCTTTCTTAACAAACGAGAAATTAAATCCATCGGGCCCAGGAGCCTTGAGGTTACTGCAATTTTTCAGAGCTGCTTCTATTTCCCCCACAGCAAAACGGCTCTGAAGTTGAATTGCTGCAACCTCCTTTAGCTTTCGGATAAAAACTCCCCCCAATTTTGGCCTGATGCTTCTTTCCTCCATAAAATTATTGCTGAAATGGACCACTACAGCTTCCTTAATCTCCTTAGGTTCTTCCAACACTCTGCCATTAACTTTGACTGATCCCACCATATTCCTCTTAAACCTGTTATTGGCTATAATTTGGAAGAATCTGGTGTTTTTATCCCCTGATTTTAGCCAATTAACCCTTGATTTCTGTCTCCATAGAGATTCCGATAGCCTAGATAGCCTCCAAAATTCTGACTTTGTCATGCATCTCAAGGCATTCTCCTCTGAGTCAAGCTGTCTCTCTTCTGCCAAAACATCCAGTTGGTGTAGAGTTGATTCAGTGTTTTGGAGAGCTAAGTTCAGATCCCCAAACACCTCCTTATTCCACACTTTGAGCTTCTCCTTGACTACCCTTAGCTTTTGAGTAATTGAAAAACCTGCCCAACCCAATACATGATGGTTATTCCAAGTTTCTTGAGCTATCTTCATGCAGCCAGGATTAGACAACCAAATATCCAAGAATCTGAAAGGTCTAGGGCCCCAATCTCTACTATCATCAATAAGCATAATAGGACAGTGATCTGAGATGGGTCTAGGCAAACCCCATTGAAGAACATTAAACTTCTCCAACCACAGGTGAGCAACCAGAAACCTATCAAGACGACTGTGAATGGCATGGTTTTGGAAGTTGGTCCAAGTAAACTTCCTACCAAGCATGGGAAGGTCGACCAGCTCCATGTTATTGAAAAATTCCAGAAAATCCCTCATACCCCTGTCCATCCTCAAGCATCCCACCCTTTCGCCCACATCCTTAATTTCATTGAAGTCTCCCCCTACACACCAAGGAACCTGAGAGCTTGCCTTGAATGCTAAAAGGTCCTCCCAAAGAATTCGTCTGCTTATCACATCATTCGGAGCATAAACATTAACTATCATGCAGGGGAAGCCAAAAAAGACACCTTGTAACGCAATGAAGTGGCGCTGGACAGTAACATTTTCCATTTTGAAGCTATCAGTATTCCAAAAAATTAACAGCCCCCCAGAGGCCCCAACAGCACTAGAGCTAACAAACTCCATATTGGGGTTGCCCCACATTCTCTGGATCACAATTTTCGCCACAGATTCCATCTTAGTTTCTTGCACCAACAATAGATCCGGTCTCTTTTTCTTAATAAACTTAGACAAAAAACGTTTTTTAATAGAGCTACCCAACCCTCTAATATTCCAGGAAATTATCTGCATAAAAACAATAAGCACACCACAAAACACCACTGGGATATACAAACAGACAAGCTGGCTCACGGCCGAGCTCTCTCTAGCAAGAGAGCATTCTCCTGAGCTTCAGCCTCTATCATCTTCCTCAAAAAAATTTCATCATCAGGGTTAAAGTTAATGTTCAACTTACTTGCGATGGCCATGGTTGCTTGAACCTCTTTGCAGATGAGGGAGTTTCTTTGGATAGGCTCACCTTGAGATGCCACCGGATTGACGGAGTTCCCACTGACGGAGTTCCCACTGGGTTCATCCTCGCACAAGGACAGGAGATTAGAGAGTTGCCTCCTCCTTCGTTTCCTGCAAGCTGGGATATTGAGATCAACCATAAGATTGATCTGAGGAACTTCAATTGCTTCCACTCGTTCAATTGCTTCCACTGCTCCCAAGTCAGCTCTGATTAGGTCTGTATCCCCCTCCCTCTGATTATCCCCTAAATGAACCACCAGTACCTGGGAAGGAGATATTGAATCTGGAACTATCCCAGGGCTCTCAAGGCCCACTTCATTTCCACGGGTAACAATTGTAAAGCCCACATTGTCATGGCCCACCATCCTCCCACTGTCATCAGCTTCTTGGGCTATTTCTTGAATCTCAGGCCCATTACTCATCCGGCCCAAACCCTCCACCACTTCAAGGCCCACCGAATCCCTCACAAAGGATTCAAAATCCTCTGATGTCGTCTGAATAGCAACGGCTTCGGGCATTAAATGCTCCTCAGCCTTTGCGTCCAAAACCCCAGCAAAATCTTGATCCATCCCATGCAAACCAGCTACCCCACCTATATTGTCTTGTCCCATAGACCCAGTACCCCTTTCCTTCTCTCTGAAAGGGTCCCTTTTGGGGGCTTCCATGACATCATCTTCATCTTCCTTCTTACCAGTGCTGGACCCTGTACTCTCCACCACCGGAATCGTCACCCTGGGATTAAGGTCCTCAAACATGGTAGGAATGCATCCTTCAACGTCGTCCGGGCTGGAGAAGGAGAAATCCTCCACAACTCTGACATCGTATTGCACCCCTTGCACATCAAGTTGAATCCAACAATCAATTTTCCTTACCTCCTTGGTGGCTATAAGAACTTTCCCTTCTGCAAAAGACAAGTCCTTCAGGATAGCTTCATCCATTGACACAAAGGAACCCCAAATCTCTCCAATCTGTTTGAACGTAGTCGCATTCCAGCCATTTAACGGAACTCCTTTACAGCATAGCCTCACAAACCTTTCCAGGCTCCCCGCTCCACGGTTTTTCCCCCTCAAACCATCTCTCCATCCATGGATGCTTAATAAGATCATCCCTACTCTCGCGGCTTTGAAAAGTTATAAGAACGGATCTCCCTCCTAGAGCCCTAAACTGGGCTGCTATATCTGACACCAAACTGAAACTAGTCCTCAGAGATTTCATGGACACAACCTTACTCATAACTGCCACGGCACTTCGGTATAGCCAACCATTTGCGGATGTGTTAATGGTGAGTTTGATGGGCTGTTCCTTAGGTACACCATTAGAGCTCTCCCCTTTCAGCGTTTGAGCAAAAGTTCTAGCAGAGTCCACTCTGTTCCACACCCTCACCTTTTGCTTAGCAAAAGGTGAATGCTAAGACTAAGGTTAATGTTGATGGTGCTTTTGATTTGGGTTCTCATAGCGGGAGTGTGGGAGTGGTCTTTAGGAAATTTTCAGAAGATATTCTGGATGCTATCGCTGTTCCAACTCTAGGGCAAGCATCAGCAAAAATGGTGGAAGCTGAAGGATTTCGCATTGCATTGACCAGTTCCATATGCTCGGTTGGAAATTCATATTCTGTTAAAGGGGATGCGCAAACTGTGATCAACATATTGCAAGGGACGAGACAGGTTACAGCACGGACGCCTGGAGGTCATAATTAGAGATACCTTATCTTTTGGTAGTCGTTTTAATTCTTGTTCTTTTAATTTTGTTCCTCATAATTGTAATAGGGTGGTTAATGTTTTAGCCAAGTAAGCCATATCTCTGGAGAACCCGATAACTTGGCTTCAAGACTTTCCAAGCTGGGTTCATAGGGAAGCCTCTCTCGATGTTTCTTTGATGCAGTAATAAAAGTATTCTATTACCGATTGGGGAAAAAAAAAAAAAACTATGCATTATCCATCTTCTCTTACGATTGGTTCATTATTTCATGTTTAGACTTCCAAAACAAACTCTAATATTTTTTTTAGGGGAGTTTTGGCTAAAAAATCCTCACAGATTATTTTTTCGTCTTTATTCAATTTTTTTCGTATTTGTTAATTTTCCGTCGATTTTTCGTGGATTATTAGTTCGTATTGGCAAGAGGAATTAAAAAGTTGAAAAAAAAAATTCATGTTTGATACTAATTTTCTTCAAAAATAATCCAAAACATACGAATTTTATATTTCGGATTATTTTTGTCTTTATTCAAAATATTAGTTTTGAGCGTAATCTTTTACTATTTCGTTCCCTCCTGTCGAGAACAACCAATAATCTACTAAAAAATTATGCAAAATTTACAAATGCAAATTTTTTGAATAAAGACAATAAGAAAATAATTTTTGAGGATTATTTAGCCAAAATAATGTATTCTGGTACTTAAAGTCTTATGATTTTGTTTTTTATTTTTTATTTTAAACTAATAAACGCATAAATAAATGTTTGAACATTTCTCATTCTTGTATGGGTTTTTGTCATTCTTTTGTGGGATTATTTAGCCAAGATAATATATTCTGGTACTTAAAGTCTTATCATATTTTTAAATCGGTAAATCTCACACGTATAATACAATAATCTTGAAAGAAACTGAAGGTTCGGTTAATTCTTTTGTGGGGTTTTGTAATTTTGAGATCGAAACCCTTCCATTTTGATCTGGTCCCGTTCCTCCACTCTGAGATCGAAATCCGACCAACCCGACCTAGAATAAAGAAGCGGTTTGGCATACCCGACCCGTCCTGCCCTGCGCTCACTCCTACCACAAACAGTCCAAAAATGGACCAGAAACTCTAACTGGACAGGACCCTTGCTCACACATTATTGTTTTATTTTATTTTTATTTTTTGTCAAATGGAAATACAGCCTACACATTATTGGCTTCTGCAAAAACTTCATTATTGGCTTCTGCCCACACATAATTGCGGCCGTCGTCGTTGGGCGAGTTCCTTTAGGTCGAGCGGAGGTTCGATGATGTGGCGATGTTCGGTGTTTCCGATGCGGAGCTCGAAAGCGGTGGTGGTCGGACGCGGGAGGGAGGGATGTTGCTCACTGACGAGGAGGTGTTGCCATCGTGGCAGACAGGAGGAGGCGATAGATTCGAATAGCAGAGCTCTTTAGGTTTCAAGTGTCCTTGACTGGAATCTGGACACAGACGTGTGTGTATATAGATCTCATCTGGTAGGAGAAGAAAGGTATTTACGTCTATAATAAGGGCACATGACACTTTCCATCCAAATCCTAACGGAAGTCAGACAGAAATGAGGTTTTCATTATTTAGAGGGGTTTAAGTGCTAAAAAAATAAGTTAGAGGGCGTAAAGTATTTTCGATCCGTAGTTAGAGGGGATAAACAGTAATTTACCCATGTTTGTACTATCCTCGAAAGTAAGGCGCAGCTATTCGCAGCCTTGAATTTTCTCCCTTAGCCCGTTAAAAATTTTCAATTATACTCGATAGTTAGTTACCGAAATTGAGATACATTTTTAGCATACAATTACCGAAATATAATATTTTTTTCAACAGTTATTTATTGAAAATGTATGTTCGGCAGTTGTTTACCGAAGGTTAAACATATTTTAGACATGTAGTTACTGAAATATAATCTTGTTTTCAACAGCTATTTATCGAAATGTTATTTATGATTTTCAACAACTATTTACCAAAATATAATGGGCTAAGAGAGAAAATACGGAAGTGCAAATAGCCGCGCCTTCAAAAGTAATGATGGTTCCCAGCAAACATACGGACGGCAATGAGAAAAAATTGATAAAGTACATCCGGATGAACAACTACGGATTGAGATCCCATCTAGTGTGAAAGTATCCAGTATTGTCCATTTTGTGGTGAGGATGAACTGCATCCAACCACATTGAAATCAACGGTTATTTTTAACCCGCAACATTGCTTTCCCAATAATAACCCTTCAAATGGAAAGAAAGGAATAAGTACGGAGTAGTATAAAATAAAGTCAACAACTCTCTTTATAACTTCCGTTTTGGCCTAAATAATTCATTTATTATTATTTTTACTTATTTTTTTGCACTAGTTAATTTTGTGTTAATTTTTATAAGATTATTGGTTAGTCTTGACAATGGAAATCTAAAGAGTTAAACATTATGAGCAAAATATTCAAAAAGTTCAAGTGATTCCGAGCTTGATGTTTAAGGGACTTGGCTTTATTTTTTGTTTTTATTCAAAAAAAAACTTGCATTTTTCATCTTTATGTAAATTATTGGTTTGTCTTGATGATATGAATTAAAAAAGAAAAAAAAATTGGTTAATAATTTTTATTTTTTGTCTTTATTCACAAGATTTTAAATTGGGTTCATAATTTTACCTTTTCGATTCCTATCATCGAGACAAACCACAAATTCTCAATTTTACATAAAGCTAACAAATGCAAGTTTTTTTTAATTTTTGAATAAAGTAAAAAAATTAAGCCAAGTTGCTTAAACAAAATCAAGCTCGGAATAGCTTGAACTTTTTAAATATTTTGCTCATAATGTTCAACTTTTTAGATTCATATCGTCGAGAAGAACCAATATCAGAAATAAAAAAAAAATTATCAACGATATGAATTATTTAGGCCAAAACGGAAGTAATAAGAGTTGTTGATTTTATTTTATACTTATTACTTTCTTTTTGTTTGAAGGGTTAGTGGGAAGGCATGGTGCGGCCTAAAAATAGCCATTGATTTCAATGTGGTTGGATGGAGTTCATCCTCACCACAAATTGGACAATACTGGATAATTTTACACTGGATGGGATCCCAACCCGACAACTACACCCCTTCCCTTTCTTTTCGCTCTTTTGTTTTTTTCCCGGGTATGCTTGCTCAGTTGCCCTGTTTCATTCCTTTGAAAGAGTATTTTTGAAAAAGAAAGAAATTTCAAATTCAAAAATTATATATTTATGTAAATAATTTTTCTATCAATATGGATCTTGTTTGATAGATCTCATTGACATCTTTTAAATGGTGTAAAAAAATTATTTTTCATTTTCATTATATTTTAGCATGAAATTACCTTCTTTTTTAAAAAGAAAATTTAAAAAAAAAAAGCGGAACGGCACTCCGTCCCACATAACTTTTATCAAAATAAAGTTGATTTTGTCCTTATTTAATTGTTAGTTTTGTGTCAAATTTTTTTAAATTATTAATTCGTTTCGATGAGAGAAATCGTAAAAGTAAAAAAAATTTATTTTTATCTAAATATTTAAAAAAATATCCACTTATTTGTACTAGTTGTATCATAAAAAATTGCACTCAATTTCACAAAAATAAGAATACATGTACCGGTACTAGTTGTATGTATACAACTATACATGGTTGACGTTTGACACTCTGGACTGTAGAGTTATTGAGAGAGTGTTTTCACTAGTGAAATATTTGTAGAAAAATATTTTTGGTTGAAAAGTTAGGTGTTTTCGGTAGTGATAAGAGGGTGTTTTCGGTAGTGAAAAGTTTATAGATTTTTATTTGTAGTTGAGAAGTTGTTAGGTGTTTTCGGTAGTGAATAAGTTATTGAAAAATGTCAAGTTATTTCCGATAGTGAATAAGTTGTTGATGAGTTTGTGAGCAGAGTTACCGTAGCAAAAATATTTTTGTTACAATTTTTTTGTTAGTGGAAACGATATGGTAAAATACTGAAATTGTTTTTGTTAGTGAAAACGATATGATAAAATGCGTTAAGTTTTTAGTATTTTTTGTTAGTAGAAATACTTCCTAAGTTAAGAAATTCCGGTAATGAATAAAATTGTTGATGGGTATATGAGTCAAAAAGTTTTTAAAAAAAATTTATTATCATAAATTTTTTTATTTGTGGAAATGAGATAATAAAATACTAATTTTTTTTATTAAAATGAGATTATAAAATAAGTTAAGTTACTATTTTTTTTTTAAAGTGAAAACGGAGCCTAAGAGCATGTACACCAAAGGAGGGAAAATGCATTTTTAGTATTTTACAGAAGAAAAATACAAAAAAGATGCTGCATCAGAGGAGGTAAAACAAAAGGTAAAATGCATTTTGATAAAATGGTTCGGTATTATTACCGAAGAACTGTTCATGTGCTTTCCCTTAAATAATTAGTTTCTCTCTCCTTGAGGGGAGAAAGAGTGGGGGGGGGGGGGGGGCGCGGCCTGGGGGGTATTTGATAGATATGGGTAGGTAAAGTAGAGATGCTGCAGCAAAAGGTATGAGGTATCCCATGAATGTGGATAGGTAAAATGTACTGTTCATAGCTATTTTTGCCCACAACTGATGTGCTTGCTCTGAGGGATTAGTTCTACATAAGTGGGAAAGCACGAGTAGCATTGTGCAATGGAGAGAGAGCTTCAAGTACACGTTTGAGATATGTGATTTAACTGTACAAGTTCACAAGACCACAGTCGTCTAGTGGTGATGCATCTGTTCAAAAATTACATCAGTTGCAGACTTGCAGTACTCCTATTTCCCTATTCTACGAGCCCACATAGAGAGCTCTATATATGTTGCTCCGATTAGCATTTACGCTCTTCCCAGAAAACCTCTTCCCTCTACCCAGAAAACATCTTCCCGTACAATGTTCTACCCGAGCACAGCATTTTTCTTATTCTCTCTCCAGGTCGTCCCTATTGTTGGCTACCTGTAGGGCTTCGATTTGACGGGACCTTGACCGTGGTTTGGGCTAGGCTCCTCCCTCCGTTGATCGGCGCTTCTGCCGCTTGACCTACAACAAGTCACTAGGGCTGGGGAAGCCCAGTAACCCTCTGACGATCAAGTTAGATCTCAGGGGAGAGTGTAGATCTAGGGTTAGGGAAGAATGGCGTACCTCTTTAGCTTAGAGTCCCTTTGTATTTATAGATCTAGGTTTTCTTGGCCTCCAAGCTAGCGCGTGGTAAATACTCTCGGGTAACCGTCTCGGGTGACATCATATATGATGAAAGGAATAAAACAGTTACGGAGCACATGGCCAGATCTGATCCCAATGATAATACTTGCTGCACGATCCTTTTTGAGACCCACCTGGCGTAACTGTCTTTCTCAGAAGGCTTCGGGCACACCGAAGCAGGAATCTATGCTGATAGCATTCTCCAAGTTCAGTCTTTCTATCGAGTGATTACCCGAGCAACGCGGCAGACCCATAGTTCCAACCGATTAGCTTACCGAGCTTCCATAGGGCTCTGGCTCGGGTGACCTGGCCAAGTTACCGAGGAGGTAACCGAGGCCACTACAATAGTCCCTCAACTCTCTAGGGCCTCAGAGCTCGGCTCTAGGGAGTTGATCTTCCTCGCATACTGTCTTGTTCGAGCTTTAACCGCCCATGCCACCGAGGCGACGAATGACTTCGGTAAATACAAAACCACAAGCCCCAGCAACCGGAGCCACGTGTCGACCGTCGCCGTAAAGTCAAGAGTTGAAAGCTGTCTCGGCACATGCCGTGTCAGTTAATTGGTACGAAACGTCTCTTCGGGAACACGTGTTAGGATGCCAATGGTTCAGTCGTCCTGTGTTCTGACCCCGGTGTAGAACCCTCGATACTGACCATGCAATGAAGACACGTGTCAAAAATCCAACGGCTCGGTGCACGACGCTTCGTTTCCCGCGTAACTCTTGGATTTTCCATTATAAATAGGGGAGACAAAGGGTGGAAGGCCACTTCTGCTCTGTTTCAAAGATGAACCGCCACCGCCGTCTGTTCTCTGCTTTCGATTGAGATTTTGAGCGTTTTGGGCGTAGATCTTCACACAAAACTCAGGTATGATGAATTCCTCATGCTAATCCTCAGTTTTTGATCGTTTTCGTCAAGTTTTTCGTCATTTCTCGCGTGCATTATGGTTGAGGCGCCTTTCGCCGCCGTCTGGCTCGTGGCGGCGCCGGGTTCCTCCGGCGCCGCTCATGTTCTTCCCGAAGCCCATATTCTTCCCGATGTCTAAATTCATCCCGAGGCCCATCTTCATCCTAAGACCTTAGAAGTAATTCCAGACCCCAGGGACTCTTCCTGAGGAGGGGCACTGTGATAGGGACTGAGGTCTAGGTACTTCCGAGGAGCAATGACCATTCTGTCTTTAGCACCAGACCCCTTTGCTTTTCCCTGAGCATATAGCTAACAGGTTTTTGCTTTCTTTTCTTTGGTTAGGTAGGGGCGAATGGTCATTGAGCTCTCCTCGGATAGTTCCAATAGCTCAAGATCCTCTCTCGTCGAGATTTCCGAGGACATTCTTGAAGCGCTTCGGATCAGGGCATTCCTTTGGACCCCCATGGATTGCATCGAACCCTTTGATACTTCAAGAATTCCGCGACAAGTGACCACCTTTGATCCCGGAATGACAGAAGCCCCCAATACTTTAGACCAAGGCCCAGGACCCTACGCGAATGCTCCCGAGAAAGCTCGGGGGCACAGAAGGCCGATGAGACCATGCCCCTACTTGAACCAATACTTTGGCGGGGCCCTAGCAGCTTACGCTGAGTTCAAAAGAGTGTACAGCATCCCCCTCGACGTCGAGGTTCGGTTGCTACCGAACAGAAACCCCAGGGATCTCCCCCACCGTTAGGGGGAGCTGATCTTCCCTTTGATGGCAATCACCGAGGGAGGAGTTAGATTCCCCATTCACCAGTTTGTCCGCCGGGTACTCTGAACCCTTACCCTGACCTCCTCTCAACTCACGGTGAACTCTTACCGAATTATCACCAGCATCATAAAGCTGAGGAGGCAATACAACTTGACCTTTGGTCTCGAGGAGCTCTTCGGTGTGTACCTGGTAGGGGTCAATCGTGAGAGCAACCGATATTACCTCTCCTGCCGAACGGGGTATGGCACGTTCCTCATCGACCACCTCCCTAATTCCAAAGAGTAAGCGAGTATTTACATCTCGGTTAGTGCCAACTTTATGTTTGGACCCGGGGAGAGCGTGGATACCGCCACCACAGTCCAATTTGAGTCCGGAGCCCCCGGTCGGTTGAATCCTTTCCTCGGTATTCTATGCATTTTTCCAATAAAATTTGTCTGTATTAACTTTTGTCCTTTGATGCTTTTCCTGCAGCCGAAGGTGCAGTATCTGGGCTTCAGGAGAGAGCTGTCTGGGCTCGTATAACAACCGCCTACACCATCCCTATCACGAACCGGTATGCCTTTGACCTGATTGGGTACATCCCCACTTATACCAGTTTTTGAAGAAGAAACCGAGGTAATAGGGTGTTCCCAGGGCAGGCGGAGGACGAGGAATAGGCAGAGGTGGAGGCGAGGGCAAGGGCAGCAGTGCGGTCAGGACCCCGAAAACTGAAGGGAGCAACTCTGCACCTCTGGAACAATCCGAAAGGAAATCAACCGGGAGACCCTAGAAAGAACAGGTCTAAGTGATGAGATGAGCGGCCGAGGGAGGGAGGTGCTGAACTTACGGCGTCGGAGGCCGGCTCGCTGTGGCGCCGACGTTGTGATAGGCTCACCTGGGGCAAGAACGTCGATGGCCCACCCCGCTTCTCCGCAGGAGCCCCTAGAGAAAAGGCTCGGCGCGAGGAGGGTGATGGGGGTCGGGATAAGGACCTGGAGACCATCCTGATCACCGAGGAAGAAGGGGAGGAGCGCGCAGATGAGACCAATGTGGGGACCGAAACCGAGACAATGGTTCGAGCGTAGGATCTTCCATGGGCTCCGGAGTTCCTCCACTATGCTAGACGCTAGATCCACCATGCCGATAGCGTTTCCAACCTTAGGACGGCGTTTGGGGTGATGCGATCCTGCATTTTGCCCAGGGATGCCAGGGCGGTGAAGGGCTGCACCGAGGACCTCACCGGGGAGATCGCACAGGCACTCCTGAACATAAGTTACCATTTACGCTTTGCCTCTTTCGGTCTGGATATTGTCGCTTTAGTGAATATTTCGACTTTAATCAACAAGCTGGCGCTCAGGCTTTGTCAATGATCGATGCAAGGCCCAGGAGGAAGAGATCGAAGAGCTGAAGCAGGCCTTTGCATAGAGGGAGGATGACTTGAAGGTGGCCCGAGAGACCTGCAATCTTTACTTGGCCGATTTTCAAAAATGTTACAGGGAGCGGATACTCGTCGAAGGCCGAGCCGCAAAGGTCGAGGAAGACGCAGAAACTCTGAGGGTTACCCGAGCTCGGGAGGTCAAGGAGGCGAGGGACAAAGGCTATGACAAGGGTTGGAATGCGGCCGGCGTAGAATATAATAAGTAGGTCCGGGAGATTGAGGCCGAGCTACACAGAGATCACTTTCTGGACGGAGTGCGCTTCTACCACGAGTTTTTGGTAAGCAAACTTGACCTCCCTGAAGACTTGGTACTCCGAGCCGTGCCCCAACCATCCCCCGAAGAGCTCGTTCTGCCAGAAGAGGAAGATGAGACTGTGCCAAATCCCGAGGAGTTGCAGGTTTCTGAGAATCAGGCCGATCCCAACCCTACTGTTCCAACCGAGGGCACGTAGGACGGGTCTAGCTCTCTTTTCCCCAAAAACGTTTGTAGTTTTTAACTTGCTTTTGTTTGGACGGCTTCGAACGTTTGAAGTTTGCTATTCCAAAGTTGTAATAGTTGAGTAAGGCTAGCGCCGAACAGTTGGCCTAAGCCAGATCCTCGGTAGGATTTTTAAATTTTGAATCGTATGTTAACTTTGTTTCTTGAGTGAATGGATGCTCTTCTTTTCCCGAATCGTTGCTTATTTTAAAAAATGCTTGTATGGATCCATGGTTGCTGCAAGGGTGTATTCGTGCCCCTGCTTCGGTTAGGCTTGCGGTGTAGGGAAGCAAGTTTTAACCGAAGCACTATTCGAAATGCATCTGATTGATGCAAAGTTTGAAAAGGATGTTTTACATTGCTGCCCTTGCTTCGGGCGGGTGTCTTGTGTAATCAACCCAGGAGATGACCGAATCGTAGGGGTTGATGACCGAAGCCCCAATCTGAAGCAGGATCTGGGAGAGCCGAGTGATTGAATCCAAAGTAAGTAAGAGGCAGTGTTGAACTTTTTATACCCCTGCGTCGGATTAGGGCACCTTGGTTTCTTACTGCGCAAAAATAAATTCAGCGAAGTGTAGGCTCATGATGCGGTGGGCCTGCTAGGGGACTTAGGCTAGAGACCCGAAGGGGATATGGCCTTGGCCATGAGTTCGGGAGAGAGCGGGTCGAGCAGTGGATGACTTTGGTAGGTCGAAATAAGGGGCTCGGTAGGAGGCTGAGTATCCTTAAGATGAGTGACCAGAAGTCTAGACGACCGAAGAGACCGGGGTGACTTAGTGGGAAATTTGTCCTAGGGTTTCACCTGTGAGAGAACAATATCCCTGAAGTCGGTGCTAAACGGCCCGGGCGAGGGTGAACTGAGCGCAAGTAATTTTAAACAACAGAAAAGAATGCAAGTAGTGTTAAAAAGGGAACAATCTCATTCAAACTTGTTGGGGTACTTGCATTACATAAGCAAATTTCCTTTAAAACTGAAAAGAAATGAAACACAGCTAAAGGAGTGAATTGGGTGTCGGCAACCGGCGGGAGCACTATCCGTAGAACTGTTTCAGGTTGTTTGCATTCCATGTTTTAGCAATAGGGGAGCCGTCCAGTTTTTCCAGCTTATAGTTCCCCGAACCGAGGTGTTTGAGGACTCGGTAGGGGCCTTCTCAGTTGAGCATCAGCTTCTTCTTTTTTGATTTCTCTACCACCTTTTTCCAAACGAGATCATCAGGTTTGAACGACCTGAGGTGAATGCTTTGGTTGTAACCCTTTGTAACCTCCTGTTGGTATGACGCAAGCTTGATCCTTGCATTTTCACGGTCTTCTTCGGCCAAATCGAGGTCCGAAGCGATGTCGTTGTTAACCGACTCATCAAAGTTTTCAGTGCGGATTGTTGGAAGCCCGACCTGAATAGGGATTACAGCCTCCATTCCGAATGCCAAAGAGAAAGGAGTGCGCCGGTGGATCGCCGAGGTGTAGTACGGTAGCCCCAGAGTACCCAAGGGAGCTCCTCGGCCCATTTGCCTCGGCGTGTAACGCCCCCAATTTCGGGTACGTTAAATAGACAATTTTATTGCAACTTCAAAATAGAGTCTGGCTCTTTATTACATCACAACCTCCGTAAGAGTACTTTCATTACACAAGGGAAGGGAAACTAAGGTTTCAATCTACAGCTCCGCCTGTTCTTCCATCTTAGCCTGTTCTTCCATCTTAGCCAGCTCTTCGGCTCCAAAAGCCTCTAAGGTGTACAGCTCACCCTGTTTATCTACAAAGTCTGACACATTATACCGGCGTCGCCACCAATATAATATGTCAGGGTCACCAAAAGGTAACACCATGAGCTATAAAAGCTCAATGGAGTAACCCATACCCACTAACCCTTAACTTACAAGCAGTAGATCATAATACCAACGATTTTCACATAATACATGCATATTTAACAAAACAGTTCACAATAACACATCCACATTTGCTAATCAACTATCGTTTGTGTCCATGTTTTTCTGAATTTCTCCTACGCGACTCGTCGTGAACCGTGTCACCATTTCCATTTTTCATTTTCCAAATCATCATTTCGAAAATCGTTTTTACACACCCAACCTCGGTTTCGCCGCTCTGGGTTCCTGAGTATCCACACAATGGTTCCGCCGCTCCGGGTTCCCATTGGCACACAAAATTTGCATTGGCTCCTCTTCACGGATAACCAAGCCATACCTCGATTCCGCCGCTCTGGGTTCCCGAGGATCCTCACCATGGTTCCGCTGCTCCGGGTTCCCATGGGAACGCATACAACCTCACAATGGTTCCGCTGCTCTGGGTTCCCATTGGCACGCAAAATCATTGAATTTGGCATTGGCTCATCTCCATGGATAACCAATCCACAATTTAAAACCCTCGGTTCCGCCGCTCCGGGTTCCCGAGTATCCCACAATGGTTCCGCTGCTCCAGGTTCCCATTGGGTTTTCGAAAAAACACACCCACACACACATACCACACAATGGGCTACTACGTCCTGCCTCATTTGTGGTTTCAAAATATTTCTTTTTTTCAAAACACATCTCATCATTAACCACACCCTAGGTGCCATGTTTCTACTTTCTCGATTTTTGTGTCTCGTTTTTATGCATGGACTCTACGGTAGGACTTTTCACATACGACATCATTCATTGAAATCTTACAACTCAACATTATACCACTAGTAATACAAGCAATTCATGTATGCATGCTCATAATTGTCCTAAAGATCAAAATACGAATACTTCTAAACAAGCCATAGTTTCTATGTTTCGAAAACCGTTCTTTCTTCTCTTGTGGGAAGTTCTAAACAACATATGTTTATTAAAATAAAAGTTGATTATTCCAACATGCTCAAACTTCCATTTAGCGAAAATAAGTCGTTAACTGTCATGCATTTCAAATGTCATAACCTTATCTACTTTAACGAAACGATTAAGAAAATTATACTTTGAACTTACGGACATTTCTACTTTTCAACATACGATTCTATACTATACGTAGAGTAAGTGGACTAGGGTTCCTACATATACTTAGGAATAGTAGATAGGGAGAATCTACCGTTCTTTTTGGCGGTAGGTCGGTTTTGAGAATTGGTTGTTGGTTTTGCGAATCGGCGGCGTAACGACTCCGAAGTGTTTCGAAAGGAAGAGAGATGGATTTTCTCTTCCTAGAAACAACTTTGCTAACTAGACTAGGCTACTTTAAAGATCTAGGGGTGATTTTAGGAGTGGTTTGATGGTACCTCTCAAGAACTTCAAGAAAACTTAAGAAACTAGAACTTTGGAACAAAAGAAGCTTAGAAATTCTAGAGAGAAGTTGGAGCAATGAGTGAAGGTGTGAGTTTAAGCTTGGAATGACTTGCTATTTATAGGCCAAGGCTCCTCTCTCTCTCCCTCCCATCCGAATCCTCTCTCCCTCTCCATATATATAATAGTACTATGAGATCTAAAAAGATTTTCAATATCCAATATAAAATTATAAGATCAAAATTCTCCATTAAAATAATCCATTTAAGCACATGTTCCATTATAAAATTAGATTATGTACTTTAGGAAATCTTAGGGCAATATATTATAAAGTACATACATACATATATATATATATATATATATACATATATCGGAACGGTTCAAGAGACACCCAAAAAAACACCTAAAAAAATACCCCAAATCTTAATCTCATAGTTCCAGATCGAATTTTGATGATCTGAACCGTTCAATGTGTGCAGAATGTGATTTTAAGTGTGCCCGCGAGAAATTAGCAAAAAGAATGACCGAAAAAGGCTTGCTTTGAGTAGTTTTTATTTGAACCGTTCAATAAAAAATTGTTCAAAACTGTTCGAATCAAGCCCTTTTCGGTCATTTTTTTTTGCTGATTTCTCACGGATACCCTTACGGCCCGTTTGGATGAAGGATTTGATTTAGGTGGATTTAGAATGAGGGGAGATTTGAAGGTGGATATGTAATGAGGGGTGATATGTTAAGAAGGGTAACCCTACCACTTAAGAAGGGTGGATTTGTAATGAGGTGTTTGGATGGCTATTTGAGAAGAGGGATTTGGAAGGTGGATATGATGGGATAAGGTGTCAAATGACTTAATTGCCCCCTAGTTATTGAAATGGACAAAAAATGTTAATTTTATTATAATTACGAAAAATACGTATTTATTATTAAAAAATCGAAAACATAAATTCATTAAATCTTAAAAATGTTTTGTCACTCCCTTTGATTAGACTTTTTTTTTTGGGAAAAAAAATGAAAATTGTAAATGTAAACAATGTTGAAAATGTCATTATTTGATTGTAGGTACGGTGAAAATACTTATCATTAATTATTGCATAAAACTAATGAAAATATTTGTAACATTCTTAAATGTTATTTTATAATTTATGTAAAAATCCAAAATTTGTAAATTAAATTTAGTAATCACAAAATACATTGTTTGTTAGTTGAAAATGAGGAGTAGGTGAAACAAATTTGTTAGGTAAACATGTGTCAACAAATTTGTTTGGTAAATTTGTTTATAAATAGCAAGGTATTTTATATTGTCATCTCACATCTCATCTTGATTGAAAAAAATAGTTTTCTATTTTTGTTTTTTCAATCATTTGAATGGCACGTCGAGCTTGGACCGAGGCGGAGGAGGAGAAGTTGTTGGATAATATTACAAGCCTTGTAGATGCAGAGGTTTGGCAAGGTGAGCAGGGAGGGATGATTCCTGCCTCCTTTGAAGTCTTGCAACATCAGATGACTGGTGCTTTCCCCAAAGGTGGTTTTACAAAAAATATTATTGAGGGAAAGATTAAAAAGTGGAAGGAGACTTATTTCACCATAGAAGACATGATGTTGACTCCTGGATTTGGTTGGAATCCATATGAAAATAGATTAGTTGTGGATAATGAAGATTGGAATGAATTTGTCCGGATAAGTGATCATCCTTCAATTTTATATAAACTATATTTTTTTTTGAGAAATTATCATATTTGTTATATTTTTTTAGGTGAATCCACGAGCTAAACAGATGAGGAGCATGCAATTTCCTCATTTCAATCGTTGGGCCTATTGCTTTCGACGTCACCAGTTGGAGAAGTTAGAAGTTCAAGATAGATGTTGAAGAATAAATCGTATTTGTGATAATAACTGTTAGAAATTCGAAATTTAAGTTAGTACTGATGTACCTCAAATAAATGTTTAAATTAAATAAAGATGAGTACTTTGTCTTTATATTACATTCTTCATTTCCACAATCTTTGAAAAAAAAAGTACAAATTCATTCAGAATCAAATAAATGTTCAAAGATTAAACAAGCTAAGAAACCTACAAAAAAAACAACAAAGTATGTGCTTAGATTAGTTCGATGTTGAACTTCCAAACCACTTGCAGATGTGGAACCACTGTGACTTGATTGAGGTTCGGTTCGGACTGACTGCATTTCAAGGAGCCGGTATCTTTCCTCATGGTAACAATGCTCCTTCCGCTTCGTCAAACGTCTTGTATCTTTTGAACAAGTTCCCTGAGTATCCATTAACCTGCAGTCCCGCGGTCTCCCAACTTGTATAAATTCCCGGTTTACGGCCGATGAAAACCACCCAATAGGATTCTTTATCTTGACTTGTTATTGAAATATCTACGAGAAAATATCGATTATCACATTTATAAGGATACTAATATTATGTTTATATGTACTTGGCTCAGATATTCTTATTAATTGGCGCATAGTACACTATTTGGCTACAACTTATGTTGCCGAATGGTGATTAAACCATTGACCCTCATAAGTTATCCCGCCAAGACAAGTGCGTCACCTTTAAATTTGTCTGTCATATCCTCATAGCCTAGGAGAACAGCCTTAAAAATACCAAAAACTTGCCCAGCTAGAAGCCAAAAAACTGCCCAGCAACCACCAACGAAACTGCCAAAAATATATGCCAAGAAAATAGTTCCTCTAGTAAAAACATAAAATACCACAATTTTTGCCCACATTACACCACTAAAGTAGCACCAAAACTGCCACAAAAAGGAGCCAAAAAATTGCCCAAAATGACATTACAAAACTGTCAAAAAAAAAAAACAGCCAATAACTACATAGAATGCAGCACCAAAATTGTCCAAAAAAAGAGCCACAAAACTGTACAGAATGCTGAACCAAAACTGTCAACAAAACTGCCCAGAATGCTGAACCATAACTGTCAACAAAACAGCCACAAAACTGCACAGAATGCAGTACCAAACCTGTCCAAAAAAAGAGCCACAAAACTGCCCAGAATCTTGAACCAAAACTGTCCAAAAAAATAGCCACAAAAACTGCCCAGAATGCTGAACCAAAACTGTCCAAAAAAAGAGCCACAAAACTGCACAGAATGCAGCACCAAAACTGTCCAAAAAAAAGCCACAAAACTGCCCAGAATGCTGAACCAAAACTGTCCAAAAAACCAGCCACAAAACAGCCACAGAATGCAGCACCAAAACTGTCAAAAAACCAGCCAAAAAACTGCCCAGAATGAAGAACCAAAACTGTGAAAAATACAGCCACAAAACAGCCACTAAGTTGCCATGTAGCATATGAACACTTGGGCTCAGACAATTCTACCATAATCAAAGTAGCACTACCATTTGCAACTAAGTTACCATTAAAACCGTCATAATTTGCAAAAGCAATACCAACTAATACATTTTTATTAACATTGCATCATTGCCCAAAAAAACAACCCAATGAAGAGCAAAAAAAACTGGCCAAATAACAGCCAAAAAACAATCCAAAAACCTGCTACAAAACAGCCCAAATAAGGGCATGCAAGCCTTGCCAAACTTGGAATAATAATAAGCCCAAACCAGAAACAAAACAGCCAGAAACCAGACCAGTAACAAGCACAAACCATCAATAAAACTGCCCACAATACAGCAACTAAATTCAGCCAACAAAACAGTTAGAAACCACAATCAAAAGAGGCAGAAACCAGACCAATAACAGCCAACCATCAATAAAACTTCCCCCAATACAGCAACTAAACTCAGCCAACAATAAACCAACAAAACAGACCACATTTTGCCCAACAGTAACTCACACACACACACAGGCACTTGAGTGCACTTGGGGTCAGATTTGCCCTTATTCTCACATTCATTTTGCCCAACATACCAACTAACATTTGGCTCAGATGTAATGAACGTAATCAAAGAAGCACTAGCATACAACTAAGTTGCCATTAAGACCCTCATAGCTGCACCAACTAATGTATTTTGATCAATCAATAAAATGCATCGTCATTGCTCAACTCAAATTGGATCATCATAGTAGCCCAACCAAGTTTTAAGTAGTAAAGTGCATCATTGCCCAACTTAAATTGGATCATCATAGTTGCCCAGACATATTTAAGGGAGTAAAGTGCATCATTACAAAGCCATACAGAGGGCCTAATCCCTTGTCATCATCATCGTTGCCCAAAAAAATATCAAAGTACTACGATCATCATCGTTGCCCAAAAAAAGTTGAAAGTACTACGATCATCATCGTTGCCCTAACAAGTACGAAATATACATGATGAGAAGTTTAAAGTTGTACGGTGAATCATTACAAAAAGAGTAGCTCAATACTCCACAAAATAGGTCATAAGTACTCTGTAGTTAATTACAAAAACGAGGAATCACATCCTCCGCCATATTCAACGTTGTACGCATAAGTTTGAAAACATCCTTATGTGGTCTTCAACTTGATTTGCCCCGCTAATACGGCCTCCACCCAAGATTGTCTATAGTTTTCTGGTATGCCATAAAACGTGTCCACGTTTTCTTCTCTCGACACAATAATGGCTTGTGTCTCATGTTGTGTCTATGTCCCCATTTTTTTAGAATAGTCATGTCGCCTTCCCCAGCCATTCCTGTTTCCTTGCAACATAGTCTTTGGCTTTTAGTTTGTTGCATATATCTAGAGTTTATCCAGTAGGGGGTCGTGGGCCAAAAGAGACCCTGACTAGAGTTCCTCGGCACAAAAAATTTAAAAAGAAAACTTGAACGCAACTCTGATATCTACTCTGTATATCAGTGGCAGCGCGTTTCAAATCAAAGAAATAGAGCAATATAGTTTAGAGGAAGACAATTCCTTAAATAACAAATAAATTACAGGGAAAAAGGCTCGGCAGGCAAGGGTTTTGCTTGGTTTCTTTGCATTTGTAATTGATGGAAATGGGCAACCATAAGAATCATAAATATTGTTCGGATTTGGAATGTACATAGATGGACCCATGAAAGAGTTTCTCAAGATTCTTATTGCTTAATTCAAAGGTTGATTGAATTTGAATAGACACTTATGTTAACTTATGTTATTGAATAAGGGCACACACCTTAAATGGATTCGGGTTGGATTGTGGAATAAACCCTTGCTATAGCATATTAATCTATTCTAGATTATCTCCTAAATCTATTCTTGTTGGGGTAGCAAAATCTGAATGTATTTGGGCTCTCTTCATTGGTGCATGACGCAATAAGACAACAGTCTTTAAGATTGAGCTTTACTATATCTTGGAGATGGCTTCGCGGTAACTTGGTGTACACCTGATTGATCACTCAAATCTATAGTTATCTTATTTTGTGATTCTTTTTTATTTGGAATGAACTTAATTAGTCAACTACTTGTTGATTTGTTTTTTTTATCCGCAAAAAATATTTTATTAATCTTTTAAAAGACTTATAAAGATTATACCAATTGTCGAATTTGGTAGAGTCAACATTGATTTTAGAAAAATGGAAAAAAAAATTTAAAAAGACGTCTTATAAAAGGAAATGAGTTGGACTTTTTAAATGGTGCAAATACTTCGTTCAAGTTTTTAAAAATAAGAACTGATACCAAAGGAAATACACAATTTGACAAGATATTATTTATAATTTTGAATAATAATGTAAAATGTGTACAAATAATTAAGAGCTGTTTCGGAACAGTTGAAATTCCAAATTTTGTAATTTTGAGCCACATAAATATTAGAAAAGAGAAAAGGTTAATTTGAACAAAAAATTAAATCCATTAGACAAAGTAAAATCATTTCCAGAGCTTTATCAAAATAGTTAATGTAACTTATATAACTCGTCATTTGAAGAAAGAAATTGTATGCATTAGAAGAATGAACGCAATAGCAAAAAAGTAGTACCGTTGCCACCAAGGTTGTCAATACAACACCGTACTAGCTGGTACATACCGTTGTTTCATAAAACAGGAACCTCACTGCTCTAGCTAGTTTCGTTCCGATTCCAATACCGGTCGGGTAACAGCCATATTGGAAAATACCGACCTTGTATGAAGGCAACACACAGTTCTTGTTTGGATTTTGCTATGTTACAGACATATTTCCATGGCTCGTGATCATAGGGTATTGCGGCCCGAGATATGATTTCTATTGAAAAATAGATCATGGAGTATAAATTTTCTTGATTCAACTTATGAATTTTGTGGACTCGTATGGACTAGCTTCAGAAGAGTTGATAACACTTGAGAAATTTCGATCTTAAAAATCTGAGAACTATTCTTAACTCTCCGGACTGATCACTAACCCAACCGTAACCATGTTTGCGAATCAATTAAGAAACGATCCCACACTAAAAAACTGAATTATATAACCAACAGATTGGAGATCAAACAATATCCAGAAAACAAAAAGCTTACTCTTGGTTCGTCGTAAGGAGTACCGGGCCACTGCCCCCTTCTGATTTAGCAATAAAACCTCTCCTTTCCGAGTTTAACAAAAAATGTGGAGAGAGAGAGAGAGAGAGAGAGAGTAATGCATACCCATTGCAAACTTCGGTGGCCATTGGGAGAGTGTCTTCCGTGTTTCTTTTGTTCATCCTTCCCTGGAAGTGTTACGTTTTTGTGAGTGAAACGTTGACCTTTGAACTTGTCCTAATTTACAGTTTAAACATTGTAACCTTCTTGTTTTAATAATAAATTTCTTTATTTTCTGTTCAAAAGAAAAATATAGTAGAGGACACTCCGGATCAGGTCCAGAGACCCTTATACGGACTCCCTGATACTTCGTATAAGCTTAGGTCCAGACTTTTATTTTAAGCCATTGGATTGTGTTTTCAATAGCTCGGATTTGCGGAAAGTTTATGACCGGTCACAATTAACTTTTTTCAAAAAAAGTTTCATTAAAATCTAAACCATTGAAAACACGATCCAACGGCTGAGTAGTGATCCGGACGTAAGCTCCAGTCAAAACGCCCTGATAGGAATGCAATTGCAAAAAGTGTTCTACGAATGGAAAAGTACATTGAATTTACAATTTTCGACCACATATCAAAAGGGTAATTTTGAAAAGTCATAAATTTCGAAGACTGACAATGGCATTGTCTTAAATTAAGGCAATTTAAAAGTATTTTAGCATTTACTTTATACCAAACCAAAGGGTAATTTATAATTTTTGTTGACGGGAATGATTAACTTAAAAAATAAACCGTGAATTCAACCAAAAAAAAAAAAATACTGAAACGAAAAAAGACAAAAAGAGAGCTGGAACTCACCTTACTCACCCTCACATCAGATGTTCATTTTTTGGATGGGGTTCGGTCATAAGCCCATTCCTCTAGAAGTCAAAAATTTGGTAAGATTCAGGAGCAATCAGGCCTGAATTTAAAGTTGATCCAAGAAGCCCAAACACGGGTCAACGGTCAACCCATTTGGTTATATATTCTTCTCTTGATAATTGAAGAGTAAATAACTGGCCACTCCTTATTTTTGGGCATCTTAGCCCGCCAGGTTCTTTGAGCCAAAAGTGCAACTCCTTACAAGTTCCGTGACAAATTTACCCTTCTTTGATCACAGCCACCAAAACAATCTCATCGAGAGAGACCAGAAGGAGATGGTGTCCATGGAGAACTCCGCCGCCATCCATCAGATCATCGTCAACGGCGCCGCCCTCCTCGCATCCACTGCCCAGATCAATCACGCTCTGCCATCACCACCACCTCCTCCTCCACCGCCGTCATGGACAACCTCCAGGCCCTCAAGTTCCGCCTCTGCATAATTGGAAGCGGCCCACACGGCGGCCGTGTATGCGGCCCGAGCCATTGCCGCCCTGGATGGCGTAGCAGCCACGGCTCTCTGGTCGGTCCTCTTCCGCGTCCACCAAGCCGCCGAGAGGTCCGGCAGATCCTCCGACCGGATCAACCGCCGCCGCCGCCGACTCCAGGCACCGGAAGTCCGATGTCCTCCACACCTGGTATTCTCTCTCTCTCAAACCCCTAACCACTACGCCCAATGTCGATCGAAGACGACGCAGAATTGCTCGAGCACACGCTCCTCGTCGTACTTGGTATTATTCTCTGTTTAGTTTCCATCATCTTTGGGTTTCTTTTCTCCTCGTTTATCTTGCCAATACTATATATATATGGGTTCTTTTCAGGTCCGGACGCCTTACAGTCAGGACCTTCCATTTTTCTATCGAATTTCGATGATCCGAGCCGCTCTATGTGATCAGAACGTGATTTTAAGGGTACTTGCGTGAAATCGGTAAAAAAAATGATCAGAAAGGACTTGATCCGAACAGTTTTTTATTGAATGGTTCAGTAAAAAACTACTCGGATCAAGCCCTTCTTGATCATTTTTTTTGTTAATTTCTCGCGAGTATCCCTAAAATCACGTTCTGATCACATTGAGCGGCTCAGATCATCGAAATTCGATCGAGAAATGAAAAATTCGGACCATAAGAAAATCCGGACGAGTGGACCTGAAAATATATATATATATATATATATATATATATATATATATATATATATATATATATGAGGTATATTGTTGCTATGATAGATGCAATGCCTTAAAGGTGGGGCCAAAGTGGACCATGACCCTTGTGGAGGCTTCGGTTATTACCTCGGTAAATAGGCAAGGATGCGGTACGATCCGTGGTCAAATACAGGCGAGCCCTTGAAGTTATCCTAACTCTCACCAGCTTGGTGTTGGCCCTCCTGTTAGTTCTTCGGTTAATCACCAGGGCGTATGTTCCGTTGAGATCTGGAAGGAATGTAACCAACCAGGGGGGGACCAAGAGTGCCACGTGGCAGACAGGACCACCATGGCCATGTGCTTCGTAACCGCCTCATCCAGTGCGTCATTTATGACGTCACCGAGGGCGGTTACCTAAGCGTGACTCCTACGCGCTTCCTTGGAGGCCAAGTAAACATAGGTCTATAAATACGAAAGGATTCTAACCGAAAGAGGTACGCCACTCTACCATAACCCTAGACCTAAACTACTCTCCTTACATCTAACTTGATCGTCGGAGGGTCACTGGGCTTTCCAAGCCCTAGTGACTGGTTGCAGGTTCCCAGGTGGACGAACGGAGCAACGGAAGAGGAGTATTGTGCCAGGCAAAGATCCCTCCAAATCTGAACCCCTACAATTGGCGACTCTGCTGGGGATCTAGCCATCAATCCAACATCCTCACTTTTCCTCCTGCTCCATTCGACGATTCCTGGTTCAAAAATGGTCGAAATCAATGACGCTCACCACGGAGGAACCACCCACGGGCTTGGTTCCCTCGTGGATCACAGCCCGGCCTCCGGCGGAGCAGCCGCCCTAGGAAAAACTCACGTATCAATAGGAATCGGCGCCGGAGGACCAGAAGCAGGTCCTTCCTCCGAGCTTCATTCCTACGTCCGCCACCTCGAGCGGAAGATCGATGACCTTACGACTGCCATGGAGCGCGACCGCCACGTGAGGGATGAATTGGCAGAGATTAAACATCTCCTCCAAATCTCTCCATCTCATTCCTCCGGAAGCCGTGGCGGAAGAAAGGACCGTCGCACATCCCCTCGCAGTCATGAAGTCGGCCACCTGCTTGAGCATAGGTCTCGCCCTTCCGCCAAAGATCGTCTCGAGTCACCCAGAGCAGCAGACACTCGAGCCCCAAGAGACGCATCGCACAGAGACCGTTCCCGCTCCCCCGTGCAACTTCGAAGGAGACCATCGGCCTTCGAAAGGCTCGGTGCTGGGAGCGTCTCTGCCTCCTCCACTCACTCGGTCCAGGTGGGCAAGGCAGGCCGGGAATCTACCCCTAGCCTCACAAGGGCTCCCAGGGGAGATGACGGCCTTGTAGAGATCCAGACCAAGGGATACCGTGAATGCCTAAAGGGCCCCGGATCCAGAAACCCTGTTATCACAAACCCTGCCGGGGCACACAGCAGCAGCCCAGTCACCGAGCACCTCGAGCACTCTGCTCGGGATAGCTACCGCCACCACCGCCAGGACCGCTTCCCCAGGAAATCGGTTAGTCATGCCCCTGATAAAAAGGAATATGAACGATTGGACAAACTTGTCCCCAAAAAGCGTACAGCGACTGAGCGTCCAGACGGTCCCGACCGTTCGATCCGACCCCATCGCGACGCACGACTTGCACGACTCACGACCTCTCCCTTTACAAGAGAGATCGACT
This sequence comes from Rhododendron ovatum, assembly GCA_019656835.1. Taxonomy (NCBI): domain Eukaryota; kingdom Viridiplantae; phylum Streptophyta; class Magnoliopsida; order Ericales; family Ericaceae; genus Rhododendron; species Rhododendron ovatum. The sequence goes on along the minus strand of CM033792.1, from coordinate 30,547,934 downwards.
CGGTTACCCCACCCAAAGGATTCACCCAACCCAAGTTTGCCAAGTACGATGGCAAGACCGAGGCGTACACCCACCTGGTTCAATATAAACTTGTCATGTCTCTGTTTCTTCGGAACGAACCCTCGGACGACGCCTTCTTATGCAAAGTGTTTCCTGCGAGCCTCGGTAACCTAGGTCTCACCTGGTTCAATCAACTCCCGGCTCGGTCAATCTCCTCATTTGACTCCCTCTGCGACGCCTTCATGGCTCGATTTGTAACAAGCAACAAACATGAGAAGGAAATTGATTCCCTCCTAGCCCTCCGCAAGAGAAACGATGAAACGCTTGGGCAGTACGCCGGTCGTTACTGGGAGCTGTTCAATGAAATAGAGGGCTGCGACGGCGTTATCTCTGCCCGAGGATTCAAGCTAGGCCTTACCTCCCAAGACGAACAAGTCTATGACGACCTCGCTCGCCATAAGCCAAACTCAATGAAAGACCTCATGACTCGTATCGAAGGTTGGTGCCAGCTCATTGAATCGAAGGCAGAGAGAGGTATCGGGAAGCCGACAAGTTCAAAAGCAACAAACGCCTCGGCCTCCACATCGGTTCCCCCACCTGTCTCAGCTCCAAAGAAGCAGGTTAATACCATCAAGCAGTCACCGAGAAGAGGACCGAAGCCCAGCGATTTCAACGCTGAAAAAACCGTCTTCAACATACCAATCTACCGAATCATTGACCAAGTAAAGGATCAACCCTTTTTCTCCTTCCCAAATCAAAAAATGGGAACCGAGAATGGCAAGATCAAGAACCCCATTGTGCGTTGCAGCTACCACAGCGAACAAGGTCATTTCACCACAGCATGCAAGCCCTTCAAGGCATACTTGGAGCAACTTGTTGCTGCTGGCCACCTAGGCAACTTCATTGATCAAGAAAAGACAGCGGCTCGGGCACAAAGGACCGAAGCAAATATCGAGGAAGAAGTTCGGACAATCCATGTCATTCACGGACCCTTCAACCCCGAAGCCGCCAGCATCATCCGAGCTGACCTAACCGAAGCTTCCTCCTCTAAGCACGTCATGTTAGTCGGTCCCGAACCAAAACGCCCTAGAACAGATGACGGTTCCAAATGGACGATAACGTTTACCGAGAAGGATCTCGATCGCATCCAGCTCCCCCACAACGACGCCCTCGTGGTCACGCTACGCATCGAAACTTTCAATGTCCGATGCGTCCTCGTGGACCAGGGCAGTTCGGCTGAAGTAATGTACTACTCTTTGTTCAAGGAGCTGAAGATACCCGACACCGACCTCCATCCTTCCGAAGTTCCTCTTATCGGCTTCAACGGAGCTCTTGTCTGGCCCATCGGTACGATCACTCTCCCTGTTCGTGCCGGTTCAGTAACTCTGGAAATGGAATTTGTAGTAGTGGACGTCCCGAGCCCATACAACGCCATTGTCGGACACACCTGGTTGCATAGACTCAAGGCAATTGCCTCCACCTATCACCAAGTGGTTCGTTTCATTGGCATTCATGGGCAACAGGAAGATTTATATGGAGATCAAACAGCGGCCAAGAAATGCTACATCAACGCCGTCCGAAGTAACAAACAGACCTCTCGGATTAACCTCATTGAAGTCCCCGAGGCCCCAATCTTGGAAGACGTCGGTAGATTGCCCGACGACAAAACTGTTGAGGACGTGGCCACGATTCCAATAACCGATGACGGCTCCCGATTCTTCCTTGTCGGTTCCTCACTTTGTGAAACCGAGCGGAATGAAACGGTAGCTTTCCTCAAGCATAACATCGAAGTATTCGCCTGGACTCCATACGAGATGCCTGGAATCGACCCCTCCTTCATTTGCCACAAGCTCAATATCGACCGAGCCAAACGCCCGGTCTTGCAGAAGGCACGGCGGTCCTCCCCCCATCATTCCGAAGCAGTTATTGAAGAAGTAAACCGACTCCTGAACGCAGGGGCTATCAGGGAAGTTCAGTACCCTAAGTGGTTGGCCAACACCGTTGTTGTCAAGAAAAAGAACGGCAAGTGGCGAGTATGCGTTGACTACTCAAACCTCAACGACGCCTGCCCAAAGGATTTCTTTCCACTCCCTCGTATCGACCAGCTCGTCGACGCCACCTCCGGTCACGAGCGTCTTAGCTTCTTAGATGCTTACCGGGGCTACCACCAGATCGCCATGAGTGAAGGCGATATTGAGAACACGGCTTTCATTACCCCCCATGGCATCTTCGGGTACCTGGTTATGCCCTTCGGTCTAAAGAACGCAGGGGCTACTTTTCAGAGAATGATTACCAAGATGTTCGAAGCACTGCTCGGCGACACTATGCTGGTCTACATCGACGACATGGTGGTTAAAAGTTTGCGTGCCGGCGATCATCTTGCCCACCTCACCGAAGTCTTCCAGATACTAAAGAAACACAAGCTCCGCCTCAATGCCGAGAAATGCGTCTTCGGTGTTAGCTCCGGGAAATTCCTTGGCCACCTCGTCTCCCAACGCGGTATTGAGGCCGACCCTTCCCAGATCCTTGCTATCACTCAGCTCTCGGCCCCCCACAACAAGAAGGATGTTCAACGTTTAACCGGCATGGCCGCAGCCTTAAACCGATTTATAAGCCGCTCCTCGGATAAATGCCAGCCATTTTTCACACTGCTGAAAGGCAGCCGACGGAGCTTCAACTGGACAGAAGACTGCGACCGAGCCCTACAACAACTCAAGGAGTACATTTCCAAAGCTCCCCTCCTCGTCACTCCTCGGGACCAAGAGGACCTGTTCCTCTACCTTGCTGTCTCTCAGCACGCCGTCAGCTCGGTCCTCGTTCGACAGGAGAATCGGGACCATCAACCAATCTACTATTCAAGCAAGACAATGACTCCAGCCGAGACGCGTTACCTTCCATTAGAAAAGCTCGTCCTTGCCCTTGTCTCAGCATCCAGGAAGCTTGCTCCCTACTTCCAGTCTCACCGTATCATCGTCCTTACTGAGTTCCCCCTCAAGTCTCTCCTGCGGAAGGCCGACCTTTCTAACCGAATCTCACAGTGGGCCGTTGAGCTTGCAAATTTTGAAATCCACTTTCAGCCTCGGAGAGCTATCAAAGCTCAGGTGCTAGCCGACTTCATCGCCGAGCTAACACCAACCAACATAAACGCTTCGGCTCCCACCCCAAGCAGTGAGACATTACTTCAGGCCAACCCTAGCACAGCATGGCAGCTCTTCCATGGAAATGTTTGGAAAATGTACGTCGATGGCGCTTCCAACAGCCGAGGCGCCGGTGCTGGCATCGTCCTCCTCTCACCCTCCGGTGTTCTGCACGAAAGCTCTATCTCTATTAACTTCCCGGCCTCCAACAACGAGGCCGAATATGAAGCATTAATCTCCGGACTCAAAACCGCCGAAGCCATTGGAATCGAAGAACTCATGGTTTACAGTGATTCCCAATTGGTGGTCAACTAGCTCTCTGAAGAATATGAGGCTCGGGACGACCGCATGCGTACCTACCTCAGCGCCGCAGTCCAGCTCATTCAACGCTTCAAAGCAATCAGAGTCGAGCACATCTCCCGGGAACAGAACGCCCACGCCGACGCTCTTGCAGGACTTGCTTCGGCATGCTCATCCTCGGAACACCGTTCTATTTCCTTTAATTCCATCGACAAGCCCAGTTTCGAGCTAGAAGAATTAAACAAGGAGATACTCAACATAGAGCTCGGCCCAAGCTGGATGGACGAAATTGTCCTTTACCTAAGAGATGATGCTCTCCCAGCTGACAAAAAGGAAGCCCACCGACTCCGCAACAAAGCCGCTCTCTTCTGGCTCAATCCCAATGGCAAGCTTTACTGAAGATCGTTTACCGGACCATATTTATTGGTTGCACACCCCCATCAGGTCCCGGGGATCATTGAAGAGCTTCATGCTGGCGACAGCGGCTGCCACTCCGATGGACGGTCCTTGGCCCACCGAGCCCTCACTCAGGGGTATTGGTGGCCAACAATGAAGAAGGATTCAGAAGAGTTTGTCAAGCGTTGCAAGAAGTGTCAGATGTTCGCTCCCATTATCCATCAACCGGCCCGGGACCTCAGCCCCCTCACCAGCCCCTGGCCCTTTTCCCAATGGGGCATGGATATCGTTGGAAAACTCCCAGTCGCTCCAGGTGGATTCAAGTTCCTCCTAACCGCAACTGATTACTTCTCGAAATGGGTCGAAGCCGAGCCCCTTGTCACCATCGAAGAAACAGACGTCATCCGGTTTGTATGGCGAAACATCATCTCTCGTTTCGGTGTACCGTTCGCCATAATCACAGACAACGGCAGACAGTTTACAGGGCAGAAGTACCGAGCCTTGCTTGACGAATTCGGTATCAAATGGGACACTTCCACCCCGGCTTACCCCCAAGGAAACGGTCAAGCCGAGGCTGCAAACAAAGCTATCTCATCCGGGCTCAAGCGACGACTCGAGTCACGACGGGGAAAATGGGCCGAAGAGCTACCTAGGGTCCTCTGGGGCTACCGTACTACTCCTCGGCGCTCCACTGGTCGCACGCCCTTCTCTTTAGCATTTGGCATGGAAGCGGTCATCCCTCTCCAAGTCGGACTCCCAACTATGCGCACTGAAAATTTTGAAGAGTCGGTCAACGATGGCAGCATTGCCTTGGACCTTGATCTAGCCGAAGAAGAGCGAGAAAATGCAAGAATCAAACTCGCCTCCTACCAACAGGAGGTCGCAAAGGGTTACAACCAGAGTGTCCGCCTCAGGTCTTTTAAGCCCGACGACCTTGTCTGGAAGAAGGTGGTGGAGAAATCCAAGAAGAGAAAGCTCATGCCCAATTGGGAGGGTCCCTACCGAGTCCTCAAACACCTCGGATCAGGAAACTACAAGTTAGAAAAGTTGGATGGTTCCCCCATTGCCAAGACATGGAATGCTAACAACTTGAAGAAATTTTACGGTTAAAGCTCAGTTACCGAAGCCCTCTCAGTCTTTATGTTGCGTTTTCTTTTAACTAGTATGGGAGGAAATTTGCTTATGTATTAGCAGCACTTCAAGTATTGAATGAGAATTCCTTCTATTGGCACTATTCGTACAAATTTGAGTTTGGCTGTTTTACATTACTGACTCGGTCCGTTGTCGCCCGGACCGTTTTATACCGACTTCAGGGATATTGCTCTACCGTAGGTGTTACCCTCGGGCATAATTCCCACCAAGTCATCATGACCTCTTCGGTCATCTGGATTTCTGTCCACTCGCTTTAAGGATACTCGGCTTTTCCCCCGAGCCCCTTAAACCGACCCGCCAGAAGATTCCCACTGCTCGGACTCGCTGTGTTACGAACCTATGGCGCAAGCCGTACCCCTTCGTACCCTCGGCCTACGTCCCCTAGCAGCAATACGATCTAGCGTTCGCTCGTTAGACTCCAAACCATTAAATGAACGGGCTTACAAACCCAAAAATTCATTAACTGCTCCTGATTCGGTCCTACCGACCCTCTTTAGAGCAGGGGCTGCGTATCTAAATCACTTTCTTGATTAAAAATCTTTCTTCTTGATTAACAAAATGCTTCGGTTGATGCTTCGGTCACACTTATTTTTACAAACTTAAGTTTCACCAAAGCAGGGGCATCATAACCTAGGGAGCAAGCCAATCATTCAAAGCATTCCAAAGATAAACATTCAAGGAAAGAAAGCATTCACAGAGCTCTGGGTTTGAACAAAAGTTACTTCAATATCAAATATTTACAGAGCTCTGAACAGCAAACTCCTAAATGTCTGGAGCTGTCCAATCAAAAGATGCAAAAACATAAAGAAAAAGAAGAAACTATCCTAAGAGCGAGGTTGGTGGTTGAGCTGATCCTCGGGCGCAGGCGCATTCGGATCAGTCTGGTTCCTAAAGCCTTGGTCCTCAGACGCCGGCTCTACCACCTCCTCTTCCTCTTCTGGAAGAACAAGCTCCTCGGGAGGCGCCTCGGGAAGGGTTCGAAGGTCGGAGTCCTCTGGGAGATTGAGTTTCCTCAGCAAGGCTTCATGGCCGTACCGAAGGCCATCCAAGAAACGGTCTCGGTGCAGCTCGGCCTCGATCTCCCGAACCTGCTTTTTGTATTCTACTCCGGCGGCATCCCAGCCTTCATCGTAGCCCTTCTTCCTTGCGAAGTCGACCTCTGTGGCCCGGGTGACTCGCAGCGTGTTGGCATCCTCCTCGGCCTTGGCGGCTCTGGCTTCTGCTTCCACTCTCTCCCTGTCGCACCTTTGAAAGTCCGCCAGGTAGAGATTGCACGTCTCCCGAGCCAGCTTGAGATCTTCTTCTTTCTGAGCCAGCTCCCGAGCAAGCTTGTCGCCTCTCTCCTCCTGCTCTTTGCATCGGTCATTAATAGCCAATGCCCGAGCTCCAGCCTGCAAACAGAATATGAGATTCAGCTAAGTGTAAACCTCTTAAAGGCTGAAGAAAGTGGAACGCAAACAATCAACTTACAGTGAAGAGGGCTTGAGCTATCTCGGCCGTTAAGTCCTCGGTCAAGCCGGTGACAGCCCGGGCGTCCCTAAGAAGAATACTTCCTTGGAGCATCCCGAAGGCCACACCGAGGTTCTTGACGCTATCGGCATGGTGGATCGGCCGGCCAGCAAAGTGCTTGAATTCGGGAGCCCAGGGGAGTTCCCTTGGATTGACCCAAGTTCCTTCTCCCGCCTCCCCGGCTCCCCCCTGGGGCTCCCCCTGTTCTTCAACCAGGATCGGCTCCTGACCTTCTCCGGCTCCCTCCTCCTGCCGAGGCCTCTTCTCCGGGGGCTCCTGTGGTGACACAGGGGGCGCCCTTGAAGTCCCGGCACCAGGAGTACCGGAGACAGTCCCCCTGCCTCGGCCAGCAGGCCTTTTGCGTCTGAGGTTTATCACTTCTCGGGTACCGGGGCCCGCCATTTCTGAGCTTAGTCCGGTCCTCTCGGGCGTCTCCCGGTTGATTTCTTCTCGAATAACTCCCCGAGGAGCTGATGTGCTGCCCTCGGTTTCGTCCTCTCCGCCTGTCCTTCCCCCCCTTCCTGCTCCCCTGCCTGCTCTCCCTCCTCGGCCTCGTCCTCGGCCTGCCCGCGGTACCCCTTGCTGCCTCGGCTTCTTTTTCAGAAAGCACGTGTAGGTGGGGACGTACCCGAGTAGCTCCGCAGCGTACCGGCTGGTGATCGGGATGGCGTATGCTGCTGAAATACGGACTCGGTTTGCTCTTTCCCTCAGCTGCTGAATAATTCCCTCAGCTGCTGAATAATTCCCTCAGCTGTAAGGCAAAACGAAAACAAATGATCAGCACAGGACACACAGTGCATAAGCAGAAAACATAAATATTTACAGAAGAAAAACTTCTACCGACCAGGAGCCCCGGTTCCGTATTGCACTCTCGTTGTGGTATCGGCGTTTTCTCCGGGCCCGAACATGAAGTTGCCGGTCACCGAGACATAGATGTTCGCCCACTCTTCGGAGTCCGGGAGTCCGTCGACAAGGAACGTGTCGTACCCTGTCCGGCAGGAGAGGTAATACCGACCGCTCTCCCGGTTAACTCCTAAGAGGTACACTCCAAAGAGCTCCTCAACTCCGAAAGTCAGGTTGAACTGCCTCCTCAGTTCAACGATACTCATAATAATTCGGTAGGAGTTTACTGTAAGCTGTGAGGAGGTGAGAGAAAGGGTTCGGAGGACTCGCCGGGCAAACTGGTGAAGGGGGAACCTGATCCCTCCTTCAGTGATCGCCATCAAAGGAAAAATCAACTCCCCTGGTCGGTGAGGGAGGGCCTTAGGGTTGTTCTCGGGAAGAAGTCTGATCTCCACGTCCGACGGGATACTATAGACCCTTCTGAACTCGGCAAGGGCAGCCGGGGTCCCGTTGAAATATTGGTGGAGGTAGGGGCATGGCCTCATCGGCCTCCTTCGTCCTCGGACTTCCTCCGGAGCGTCGGCAAACGGGCCCGGACCGTGGCCAGAGGTGCTAGGAGTCTCCATTTCTAAATGGGCAAAGGATGTAACTGGGCGTAAGGGTCTGGAGGGGTCCGAAGGCTCGATGATGTCTAAAGGCAGTCGGTTAATAGCCTCGGCGCGACACTCCGCAAAGATTTCTTCAAGCTCGGCAGAAATGTTGCTACTGGAACTGTCCGAAGAGACTTCAATGACCATTCGCCCCTTCCTAGCAAAAAATGTGCAAAAACCCGTTAGCTATGTGCCCAGGGAAAAATAGCACGACCTAGTAATAAAGGGGACGAAATGGTCATCACTCTTCGGACTATCTCAGGGAATCTCTCCCCGGGGGAGGTCTCCAAGACCAATGTTTGTTCCTATGGTCTCGGGTTGAAGATTGGCCTCGGGAAGAATATAGGCCTCGGGTCGAATTTAGGTCTCGGTAAAACTATGAATAACACAGAAAAACGCCCAGCACCGCCGTAGGACGGACAACGGCGAGCGGCGGAGCAGTCACGACGCAAGAAAAATGTGGGTCGAATCAAACAAAACTCGAAGAAAATAATCAAAACATAGAAACCAGACATTGAAGATCGTTTTACCTGAGATTTAAGTCAAAGATCTGCTCCCAAAACGCTCGAAAATCTCGATCAAAGGCTTTAAACAGAAGGCGGCGGCGGTTCGACTTCAGAAGCGGGGAGAAGATGGCCGTCTGTCCTCTGACCCATCTATTTATAATGGAGGAGATGGGAATCTGCGCAGGAAACGAAGCGTCGTGTACCGAGCCGTCGGATCTCTGACACGTGTAGCCATCGGACGGTCAGAATTGAGGGGTCTGCACCGAGGACAGGCGCCGAATGAACGAACCATTGGTATAATGACGCGTGTCACCGAAGCAACGTTTCGTACCAATCAACTGACAGGGCACGTGCCGAGACAGCTTTATCATCCTGAGATCTCGGCGATCGCTGACGCGTGGTTCTTCCTACCGACGTAGGATGAGTGGAATTTACCGAGGAGAGCACTCTCACCAAGGCTTAATGTTTCCCAAAGGGTATCAAGACCCTGAAGCAGGAATGCAAAGCTCCAAGGGCTTGAGGGGCTATTGTGGCGGCTTCGGTTATTACCTCGGTAAATAGGCAAGGATTCGGTACGATCCGTGGTCAAATACAGGCGAGCCCTTGAAGTTATCCTAACTCTCACCAGCTTGGTGTTGGCCCTCCTGTTAGTTCTTCGGTTAATCACCAGGGCGTATGTTCCGTTGAGATCTGGAAGGAATGTAACCAACCAAGGGGGGACCAAGAGTGCCACGTGGCAGACAGGACCACCATGGCCATGTGCTTTGTAACCGCCTCATCCAGTGCGTCATTTATGACGTCACCGAGGGCGGTTACCTAAGCGTGACTCCTACGCGCTTCCTTGGAGGCCAAGTAAACATAGGTCTATAAATACGAAAGGATTCTAACCGAAAGAGGTACGCCACTCTACCATAACCCTAGACCTAAACTACTCTCCTTACATCTAACTTGATCGTCGGAGGGTCACTGGGCTTTCCAAGCCCTAGTGACTGGTTGCAGGTTCCCAGGCGGACGAACGGAGCAACGGAAGAGGAGTATTGTGCCAGGCAAAGATCCCTCCAAATCTGAACCCCTACAACCCTTGTCATCATCAATTCCAAAACAATTCAATACAAGCAATAGTCAACTACCGAATAAGGAATTATAAAAAGAACCCTTTCCATGGTTTTTGTTTAAGCACTGTTCTTGGACTCCTTTGCTGTGGAAAGATACTCCAAGGCAGTTAAGCATAGTTTATTGCTAAACAATTCTCTTATACTCAGTTCCGTCTCTATTTATTTGTCCACTTTTTGATGTTAACATGTCGGTTCCAAATTGTTTGTCCAACTATAAGTTGACTTGAAAAAGCTTGTTTAATGCCCTTTCACTTCTCAAAAATTACGTATTGGAATAAAACACTACTTGTTTTGTGATAAATAAAAAACTTGATTTTGACGGACGAGTGGCGGAGGAGCCGGGGGGTGTGGTGCTGTGTAGGTTGTTGGCGGAGAGTAGGCAGGTGGGGGCAGTGATTGGGACCTCAAGATCCGTGAGGTGTTCTTCTTTTTTTGGTTCAAATCTAGGAGTAGATGAGAATTAACACTGTTAACACTATTAATTTACTGGGAATTAACACTGTTAACACAGTTTGGACTTTTTTTTTTTGCAATTACCACTGTTAATTGTAAATTTAGACAGAATTTAACACTGTTAATCATGGTGTGGTGGTGGTGGAGGTCATTGTGGTGGTGGCGGAGGTGGTGGTGGGTTAGGAGATTGTATGAGTCGAAGGGTATTAAATTTAGATAGAATTTAACACTGTTAATTATAAATTTAGACAGAATTTAACACTCTTAATTGTGGTGTGGTTGTGGTGGCGTGGTGATGGTCATTGTGGTGGTGGTGGTGGGTTAGGAGATTGTATGGGCCGAAGGGTGTTAATTGGGGTGTGAATTTAGATAAAAATTAACACTATTAATTTAGACAAAATTAATACTATTAATTATGGCGGTGGTGGCGGCGGCGACGACATTGTGGTGGTGGTGGTGGCGATGTCGTGATGGCGGCGGCCGCGGCGGCGGCATGGTGGTGGTGGTGACTTAGTGGTGGTGGTGGCAACGTTGTGGCGGCGGCGGTGGTGGCGGCGGCGTGGTCGTGGTGTGGTGGTGGCTAGATCGTCTCTCTCAAATCGCATTTTTTTTGCGATGGGTATTTTTGTCAACAAAATAATGAAGAGGACCTACTGGGCTATGGACTCTTTGGGCAGGACCTAGTGGGCTATTCTTCACCCAGACAGGACCGGCCAGGAAGTTGTGATGATATTTGGGCCATCAAAATGGCATGTATGCATAGGGGTGGCTGCCTGTTCCCCATGTATACTTTTCGGATCAATGAAAGTACCAAGGCTGATAAAAAAAAAGGGCATGCACGCATAGTGTTTGGCCGACAACATGACAAAACAAACATGAAACAAACAAATTCAACTGTTTAAAGCTGAGAATTGTCTAGCTACAATCATCAATGTAGAAGATGTTAGTAGGAAATAAAGATAAAAGTTGTGATCAGTGCGTGCGAGAGATCTTCTCTTGCAGGTTATGGAGGTGGCAGTAGCTAATTGGTGGCGGCTGCAGTGGAGTTTGTGGAGGTGGCACTTCTATAGTAGCCGTCGGTCTGTGGTGGCATATTGGGGCTAGCGACGGCTAAGGTTTGTAGAGTAGGGTTTGGATTTCTTAGGTTTTTTGGGCTTGGGCTTGGCCCACTTGATGTTTGAGCTTGGCCCATTAAGTGTACGTCCATAGGATTCAGGCTTGGCCTATTTGGTGTTTGGGTTTAGACCCTACGGTGTTTCATTTAATATTCTATTGGATATTGATGTACCATATCGAGTTCAATAAAATTTAGGGAGCTTTGACCAGAAGGACATACTATAGGGTTTAATGATGTAATTAAGATATCAAAAAATTTCAACGAGCCTCCAGGACATTTTTACCCCGCCTTCCAAAACTATCCCCCTTTTAAACCAAACATGAAGGGGTGCAATCCTAAAGCGGTTTCGTCAAGCCCCTTGTGAAAACAAGGACTATGGTCACCAGTGACAGTAGAAGCTCCAGTTTTGATTGTCCAAGTTCGGCGAGGCTCCGACGAGCACAATGGGGAGACGACAAATACAGGACATGCTCCGATCGTGCGATTCCGGAGCTGATCTATCTCTCAATATTCTGATGCTTTCGAAAAGGCTCACCAGAGAACATTTAAGGACTGGCAAGAATCGCCGGTGGTTGTTGGTGTCCATCAAAGTGTTTCCGATGATTAGTAAAACTTGTCCGGCGAAGTGATGGTTTTGTTGACGATGTTGATTTGTGCTTTGTTCATCAATTTGCTTTGTTCGTCAATTTACTTTGGTCTTTGATAGTCTTTTCTTTTTTTGAACGGGTTGATAATAATCAATGAAAATGTATTATTTTGGTCTTTGATAGTCTTTTCTTTTTTTGAACGGGTTGATAATAATGAATGAAAATGTATTGTTTTGCCTATGAGAGAGAGCCTAGTGTGGAGACTTTGCTTTCATCATCAGTTTCATTAAAAAGGGAACGTAACTTTGCCATTTCTTAGGATCAAAATAAAAAATTTAAAAAATTAAAAGCCTTTTCTGTTTTTATTTTTAATTTTTCTGCTTGTTTAATGTCACCACTTTCTAAACAAATTGGAAGACTTTATTTTTGTTATTCTATAATTTTAGAGTGATAACATATAAGGTTAATAACATATGTGCGGCACATAAAGGACACATATAACATAATATATATATTTTTATGTGTGGCACCAAACTAAAACAAAGATAACGTAAAATGTATTATTATAATCTAATGGACAAATATAGTTATCGATCCAAATATATATTCCGTATCATTTAAAAAAGACTAATAGATAAGATTATCTTTGTGGTTTCTATACTTTGTATAACTGCAATAATCAACATATGTGGTTATCTATTAAAATTGATACTTTGTATTATCTAAAAATACTAATAGATAAGGTTATTTTTGCAAAATCTATGCTCTGTATGATCGCAATAACAGATATGGTTATCAATCTAAATTTATGCTATGTACTTTTTTAAAAAAGACCAACAGATAATATTGTTATTCTGCAAATTTTGTACTTTATATAATCTCAATAAAATCAAAACATTTAGTGATCTATACAAATCTTTTATCCCAAAAGATTAACAAATAAGGTTATTTGTTCAAACCAACATATGTGTTTCATTTTTTGACTGTAGGCCAATTTTTTGTTGTAAAAATGTAAAGGTAATTTTTTTTTGTTGTAACAATGTTTTTTTTATAATTATTTACTCACAGTTGCCAAAAAGACAAACAAATAACGTTATCTTTTTTTTAATAGAAAAAATAAGGTTTTTTTTTTGTGAATTCTAAATATGTATAATCACAATAAAACCAACTGATATAATTATTTATTCGAATCTATACACTGTATTATTCCAAAAGACTAATAGATAAGATTATTTATGTAAATATGTACTCTGTACAATTATAATAAATTGAACAGATATGGTTATTTGTTCCAAAAAGAAAAGAAAGTCTAGTCTAATCTTTAGCTTTTCCTTTCCCAACCACTTTGTTGTAAAAAAAAAAAAAGAATCCTGAAATGGTAAATAGAGTAGGACAAAAATAATTTAAGTTAAAATGTAAATGTTCTACTTTCTTGAAAGTCTGAAAAGTCAATTAAAGTGGAGTATGAGAGAGAGAGAGGTGTGCACTGTTCATAGCAGAGAGAGAAATAGATAGGCACACGTCAGGTGCGAGAGGGAGAGTTGCACACGTGCGAGAAAAATAAGAGAGAGAGGCTACACTTATAATTTCATTGAATGCGTCAGTTTTTTTTTTCCATCCGGCCGTAACAATGAAAGGCGCGGGTGTCCAAGTATTCCCATGTGCTGAGTTGGCACTTTCATTAAAGGCAATTTTGTCTTTTTACGGACCCTAGACTCCAAAGTATTTTCATTATGAACTCTACACATTATAGAAACTTAGGTTGGACTAAATGTGTTCTTAGGCACCTACTTTTGGATCTTAGGTTAATTTTCTGATTAAGGGATACATCATAAACCCGCTTTTAGAGAGAGAAGAAAGGTCTTTTTCTTCCATGTAGGGTGCAACTTTGCACGAAACCACTTTCAGAGATCATGTGGTTCCTTATGCATTAATAAAATATTTTAAACTTAGTGTTTGATTATTTTTGTTTGTCAATTTAGTGTTAATTTTTTCATGCTCCATGAATACACTCTAGATTGATTATCTTTGTCCAAAATCTTCATTACACTCTCATATCATACACTTGGGCTTTTCTTGCACTTGGAATACTAAAATCTTTTTTGTCATCTTTTGTCAATCTAGAGAAATACTCTAATAATCATGCATTTTCTCTAGTTTGATTTGTTTTTCAAACTCCTACAAATTTTTTAATTCAGCATACATTGTACAAATGATATTGGACAAATTCTTTTGTTAATTTTGCCTATCATTCTACATGGCCAAATGATATTGGAGTTGGCTTGACCTGGAGATCGAGGTGGTTTCGCTCGAGGAGTCCATGGAGGCAAGAAGGGGAACCTGGTGCTAGTAAAGAAGATGAGTTAGGTGTGACTTGGGGTAAAAGTTAGTAATTCCTAACTTGAAGTCTTCTTGTTAAACATTTTGATTTATGAAAATTGAGTAGATTTGGCCATGGTTTTATACTTAGGGTTTGTTGACCCTGAGTAGTTTCCACGTATATCTTGTATTCTTGTTATTTAGCTTTATTGCAATTTACTTTGATGTTGATTTGAATTGCGTAGTATGGAACTTGGTTTGTGTCTTTGAATTTGTGGTTGAGCTAATTTTTAATTGGTCGTCCCATTCACCTCCCCTTTAGGACTCTTTGAGTGCTTTATATAATTTCACATTCATTCGTGCATGGAGACGAGGTTAATTTCCTTAGAGCAAAGACTGACGTTTGTTCGGAAAACATTTTGTGCCCTTAGCGATCAAACCACAGCCAAAACACACACACAGACACGAACACATAGAATTACGTGATTCCCAAAATCGGAGACTCCACGGAGGTAACGGGAGCAATTAATCAGAAGGCGGAAGCTTTACAAGCTGTTCCTCACAACACTCAACACTCTGATGAGTCTGACCATTACATTGCTCAGTAGTCAATACAACTGCCAGCCTCGCTAATCTCTCAGATTTCTGATTCAAATACAAGAACCTCAAGCTCTGATATACAGGCCAAGCACTACCCTGTTCTAATGCCACGCCTAGACAAAGCATCAAAGGTAGCTCAAATAGCTCTGTCAACCGAAAATGTAGTTGGCAGTCCAACAAGTGGCTGAGAGAGAAGTGAGCTGATTTTCTCTTTGGTGTGCTTGTGAGTACGATGGGAGCCACACCCTCCCTTGTCAACAAAACCATAGGAATAGTACGTAGTAGCTAGCTAGTACACCATTCCAGTCAAACCACAAGATTTTTCATCACAGTGATTTATGTATACACGTTATCATCCCAGAAATATTCCAAATCGTACCTTACCAGGTCCCAGCATTTAAAGTCATTTGTTGATTAGTCCTCTGGTTACCGGCCCAATTTTTGGACATTTGTTGATTAGTCCTCTGGTTACCAGCCCAATTTTTCTTCCAAGTTCATTAATTCTCAATGGTATGACATTTGATTGTGAAATAGGAAAACACTACTCACGTGTCCTCTTTGAAGCCACTCCAGTTTCCAACTTCTCAGGCTTATGCCCCTTTTGAACCATAAAACATTAGAAATTTCCTCCCACCTTCTTTTCTCTTTTATCTCGCCACACGAGCGAAATCTTTTATCTTATTCTTTTCCATCCTAAAATCTTTTATCACGCCACAAGGGTGAGGTCTTTTCTTTTTTATCTCGCCACAAGAGCAAGATCTTTTATCTCATTTTTTTCTGCCCTAAAATCTTTTATCACGCTGCAAGGGCGAGATTGTTTTTATTTTTTCTTGCTGCAAGAGCAAGGTCTTTTATCCCGCGCTAACACTATTACAATAAACCATAAAGATCACAGTTATTGGCCGTGATTGTAAGTTTTTCATCACGCTCTTACAACCATGATGGATTTGGGTGTGATTGTAAGTCACTCTCTTTTATCACGGTTATAAATCGTGATTGAAAGAGAGAAACAATCACGGCGAAAAGGCATGATCATTTCTCTTTTATCACGGTTATAAACCGTGATCGTTTCTCTTGGGCGTGATCGTTTCTCTTTTCTGAGTGTGATTGTATGCAAGGCCGGCCCCGGGGTAAGCCTCGCAAGCCCATTGGCTTGGGCAACCCAAAAAAAAAAAAATTCCATGTAAATATAAATACGTATATATGTTTTTTTGACCCAAATATAGCATAAAGGATTGTGCTGGTTTGTTGATTAGTAGGGCATACTCAAGTTTCCTCAAGTATACCTGTACCCAAGTTCAAGTTTCGTGTCTGGCATTGAGGTTTCATTTTTCCAGTCTGTTCCTTTTAAATTTCTCTCTCTCTTTCCTCCTCCTCTTTTCATTCACTGCACCCTGCTCTTCTCTCTGTTTTTTTTTTCTTTTTTTTAAAAAAAATTAAGATTTGTTCAAAAGAGTAAGGCCATTTGTTGTTGTACATTTTTTTATTTTGGGAGATACTTCTTCTACATCAACAATTAAGGTATGTTCCACTTCTAAAATAAGTATTTATTTTTAAAATTAAAGGTCATGTATTGTGAGAGAATGACCTGTCTCATAAAACAGAAAATAAGTACTTAAAAAATAAGAACATTAACGGAATGAGGCAAACTCCTCAAAAAAAGAAAAAAGAAAAGACAACTACTCGCATTCGCATACTCACATAGTGATGTATGCAATTATAAAAAATATACATGTATATGTATATACTGTATGCACAGAACTCACCAATTTTAAAAACTTCAATAAAAAAATTAACCATTTTTAAAGTCAGGTTTTTATTTTTTTCAAATTGGTCCATAATATTTATTTTTTCAATTTATCATTAAATATAGAACAATGATCAAAATAAGAAAATGAAAGTTAAAAATAAATAGAAACCCATCATTTTTTTGCTTTGAATCGAATCATGCTAAATCATAAAGCACCATAACCCGAATTCCATTCTAATTTTAATTTTTTGATAGAATTCAAACTAAAAGAACATTGTGACCTTGATTTTTTTGCCTTGTATTTTTTTTAAAATTTTTTATGGCTTAATAATAAGCGGGCAACCAAGCTTGAGGTCGGGTTTGGGCAACTCAAACGTCGGGACCGGCACTGTTGTATGTCACTTTAGATCATGGTTTAAAACCATGATTGAAAGTTCAAAATGTTCACACCATAAATTAAGATGGAAAACCATTGCACGTGATCTTTTTTTCGTATTTACTAGACCATCTTTTTCTTGTTATTGCCAATTTTCGAACCCATGCACCCTTAGTTGATTTCCCAAACCCTTACTACTAAGCTAACCAAGAACTTCTGTTACATTAGGAAAATAAAAATATTTATACTTACTTCCTAAAGTGAGAAAAAAAAATTTCTTAAAATTTGCTGAATTTTTTGAAATGCAATTAACATGATATTAAAATATATAAAAATACATATATAAACATTGTTTAAAAAGTTTTAAAATATGACAACAGATCTTTTGCCAATCAAAATTAGTTGTTGGTCACCAAAAGATTTTCTTAGGGCGAAAAATTTAGTTTTAGCTAGTAAATTTAGTGGACAATAAATTATTTTTTGTAGTGTGCAATTTATATTTTTATGAAAATTATCATAACCTGCAGATTGTAACATTATATACCAACTTTAGATTTTTTTTTATAAACTAACCATTTCACATGGATTTTGTGTTTATATTGAATTTCAATTTGAATGATGGCTTCTCAATTGGATTTAATTTTTTTCAGATAAGGTTAAGCCATAATAATATAATTATTTTTTTACCTAATGTGTCAAATGTATACTTAGAAGACATCCGAAATAACTAAATTTCACTACTACAATAAACCATCAAGATCACTGCTCGCCCACGTAAAAATCGGGCACTAGTGGAACACTCCGCCCGTCGTTGAAGGAACAACTAGGCACTGGTGGAATCCAGTTGTGGGATTTGCCATCTCTCTCTCTCTCTCTCTCTCTCTCTCTCTCTTTGGGTGTGAAGATGAAGATGAAACGTAAAGATTTTTTGGTACAAGTGTAATTAGGGATTATCTTCTTACCTTTTGTAAAAAATAAAAAAAGAACTTTTCAAAGTTCTTAAATGATATCATTTTTCTCACATAACTTTTGAAAGTCTGCCTAAATGAGTATCAGCCCGCCCATGTGAAAATTTAGACTGCGCTCCTAAATGGGTAAGTTTTTTATCTCGCCGCAGGAGTGCGATCATTTATCTCACTTTTTTTCGCACTAAAGTTTTTTATCATGCTACAAGGGTTAGGTATTTTCTCTTTTATCTCGCCACAAGAGTGAGATCTTTTATCTCATTCTTTTCCGCCCTAAAATCTTTTATCACGTCACAAAGGTGAGGTCTTTTCTCTTTTTATCACGTCACAAGGGTGAGGTCTTTTCTCTTTTATCTCACCACAAGAGCGAGATCTTTAATCTCATTTTTTTCTGCCCTAAAATCTTTTATCACTCCTCAAAGGTGAGGTTGTTTTTCTTTTATCTCTCTACAAGAGCGAGATCTTTTATTTCGCGCTAAAACTCACTTTTTATCTCTGTTTTGGACTTAAACTGAGATAAAAAAATTTAAACAACACTTTTTACCCATATTTATTATTTTATTATTGCAATAGTGCCATCCCAAAAATATTTCAAACCGTACCTTATCATGTCCCAGCATTTAAAGACATTTGTTGATTAGTCCTCTGGTTACAAGCCCATTTTTTCTTCCAAGTTCATTAATTTTCTTTGGTATGACAGTTATTTGATTGTGAAAGAGTGTCCCGTTCGGCTAAATAAGCCAATAGTCTTATTTTTTTGTCCTTATTCAATTTTTTTCGTATTTGTAAATTTTTCATCAATTTTTTGGGGATTATTTGCATCGTCGTGACGAGAGGAATCTAAAAAGTAAAAAATTATTATCGAAATCCTAATTTTTTTGAATAAAGACGAAAAAACACTACTCACGTGTCCTCTTTGAAGCCACTCCAGTTTCGAACTTCTCAGGCTTATGCCCCATTTGAACCATAAAATATTGGAAATTTCCCTCCCATCTTATTTTCTCTTTTATCTAGCCACACGAGTGAGATTTTTATCTTATTCTTTTTCACCCTAAAATTTTTTATCACGCCACAAGAATGAGGTCTTTTCTCTTTTATCTCGCCACAAGAGCGAGATCTTTTATCTCATTTTTTTCTGTCCTAAAATTTTTTATCTCGCCAGAAGGGCGAGGTTGTTTTTTTTCTTTTATCTCGCTGCAAGAGCGAGATTTTTTATTTCATGCTAAAACCCACTTTTTATCTCAGCTTTGAACTTAAACTGAGATAAAAAATTTTAAGCACCACTTTTTATCATGCTTTTACTGAAAATCGTGATCTTTATGAATCTCCTTAGTATGACTCTTATATATCTGTCTATTTCTGACACACACACACAACCTTCCCCCACCCCTCCCCCCCATAAGTACCCCCGCCCCCATAATACTTATGACTCTTATATATCTGTCTATTTCTGACACACAAACACACAACCTCCCCACGGCTCCCCACGCCCCCCCCCGCATACTACTGTATATAATCTGAAGTTCTGAACACGTACATATAGGCTAGGCTTGAACGGATCTCCCTTCACTACCAACTTAGGAAGAGGAAAGTAATGGGTGGATCACCAACACCTTTAGTTCTTTCTGCCCTGGCCTTTTACTTTGTATTCATCCTGGGCTTGGACTGCTTGGTTCAGATTGTCCGAGCTCAAAATGGTACTACTCCTCCTTCCGAAGGTACCCTCTCTTCCTCCCCCCCCCCCCCATTCACCTCTCTCTCTCTCTCTCTCTCTCTCTCTCTTTGGGAAATCCGAACCTACTATGGCGTTACTCACGTCACTACTACAATAAACGATAAAGATCACAGTTGTTGGCCGTGATTGTAAGTTTTTCATCATGCTCCTGCTACAGTGATGGATATATCTGGGTGTGATTGTAAGTCACTCTCTTTTATCACGGTTATAAACCGTGATTGAAAGAGAGAAACAATCACGGCCAAAAGGCGTGATCTTTTCTCTTTTATCTTGGTAATAAGCCGTGATTATTTTTCTTGGGCGTGATCAGTTCTCTTTTCTGGGTGTGATTGTATGTCACTTTAGATCACGGTCTATAACTGTGATTGAAAAATTCGAAATGATCACACCACCATAAACGATGAAAAATCATTGTGTGTCATCTTTTCTTTGTATCTACTAGACCATTTTTTTTTTGTCATTGCCAAGTTTCGAACCCACGCACCCTTAGTTGATTTTCCAAGTCCTTACCAATAAGCTAGCCAAGAACTTCTGTTACATTAGAAAACCAAAAATATTTATACTTACTTCCTAAAGTGAGAAAACTTTTTTTTTCCTTAAAATTTGCTGAATTTTTTGAAATGCAATTAACATGATATTATAATATATAAAAAGACATATATAAACATTGTTTAAAAATTTTAAAAATATGACAACAGATCTTTTGCCCATCAAAATTACTTGTTGGTCACCAAAAGATTTTCTTGGGGCGAAAAATTTAGTTTTAGCTAATAAATTTAGTAGACAGTGGTGTTTTTTTTGTTATAGTGTGCACTTTGTATTTTTAGGAAAATTATCTCAACCTGCAGATTGTGACATTATAGACAAACTTTAAATTTTTTTTTATTTATAAACTAACCATTTCTCATGGATTTTGTGTTTATATTGAATTTCAATTTCAATGGTGGCTTCTCAATTGGATTTTAATCCTTTTCAGATAAGGCTACGCCATAATAATATAATTGCTTTTTTACCTAATGTGTCAAACATATAATTGGAAGACATCTGAAATAACTAAAATTCACTACTATAATAAACCATAAAGATCACGGCTCGCCTACGTGAAAATTGGGCACTAGTGGCATAGTCCGCCCGTCGTCAAAGAAACAACTGGGCACTAGTGGAATCCAGTTGTGGGATTTGCCTTCTCTCTCTCTCAATCTTTTTGGGCATGAAGATGAAGATGAAACAAAAAGATTTTTTGGGATGAGTGTAACTAGGGCTTATCTTCTTACCTTTTGTTAAAAAAAGAAGAAGAACTTTTCAAAGTTCTTAAACGATATCATTTTTCTTACATAACTTTTCAAAGTCTGCCTAAAGGAGTACCAGTCCTCCCACGTGAAAATTCTGACTGCATGCCTAAATAGGTAGGCTTTTTATCTCGCCGCAAGAGTGAAATCATTTATCTCACTTTTTTCCACGCTAAAGTTTTTTATCATGCTACAAGGGTGAGGTTATTTCTCTTTTATTTCGCCACATGAGCGAGATCTTTTGTCTCATTCTTTTCCGCCTTAAAATCTTCTATCATGCCACAAGGGTGAGGTCTTTTCTCTTTTTTATCACGCCACAAGGGAGAGGTCTTTTTTCTTTTTTATCATGCCACAAAGGTGAAGTCTTTTCTCTTTTATCTCGCCACAAAAGCGAGATCTTTTATCTCATTTTTTTTCGCCCTAAAATCTTTTATCACGCCGCAAGGGTGAGGTTGTTTTTTTTTTTTTTTTATCTCGCCGCAAGAGCGAAATCTTTTATTTCTCGCTAAAACCCACTTTTTATCTCAGCTTTGGACTTAAACTGAGATTAAAAAAATTTAAGCACAACTTTTTATCACACTTTCACTAAAAATCATGATCTTTGTGAATCTCCTTAGTGTGATGCATATCTATTATTGTAGACGTGCGTGTCACTTCCAACTATTTATGTTACGGCAAATTTCCGGCATGCGTACTATCATCAACTTTTATTGAGTAGTTGAGCGATAATGAATGAGTCAAATTGTGTGATGATGATCGTTCAATTATAGGGAGTACCATAGGTCAATGCCACTTGAACCGGGAGTACTGAATAATTGGCCTGAATGAAAGTCTACTTCCTCGGTCTTTTTAAGTTAATAACTAGGAAAACATGTAGAGAGGTAGATAGAGAAAAAAACATGTAAAGAGGTAGTTGGAAAAACTCAAAACCAAACAAAGTGATGTTTCTATTTTTCTTTTTTACCAAAACAATAACAGGTGCTAAGAAACAATACATCAGGATGAAACTCTATCCCTAAACAAGGGATCAAGAAACCAATAGTAGGGGATTCAGTCCAAAGACTACACCTAACTCCAACTAAATCTACCACTCCAAACAGACAAAGCACTGCAAAAAATAATAGCCAAAAACATCCACACAGGGGTGATAGAGGCCCCACAAATGGGGAGCAATACCACACAGGGACACCAAAAAAGAGAACCAGAAAAAGAAGAAGAGAAAAACCAGTGACAAACAGTCGTTGGATACATGGTAAAAGAGGTGGAGGAGGGGCGGTGGATGGTGGTTTGGGGAGGAGGAAGATGGGGATGAAGTGGGAATGAGAGAAAACCTCCAAAATCTAGGATTGGGAGATGGAAAAACTGGGGAGAAATCCCTCTCCTCCCATTCTTTAGGGCAATTAGAGTAATTGTAATGGTGTTAGTTTGGTACTGGTTGCAAGGACAGTTGGGGTGAATTGGGGATGGGTTGGCAGTTGGCACCTATTCCGCTACCCCTTTGTCATTGTTTTATTTATTTCTTTTGGTAAGTAGGAAAACATGGCTTTGCATGTGGAAGCGCAGTAATTGGTGTTTGGGGGCTGAACAAATATATGAGTTATGGCATAACACATTTTTGGTTTTTGGATTTAGAGAGCAAAAGCAAAAAAGGCTTGGAGGAGCTTTTCCCATTCTCTTTTTCTACTTCTCATATTTGTTGGAAACAAAAAGAGACCAAATTGCCTTTTACTTATTTTGGAAATAAACACACCCCTCAATAAATAATTAAATATTAACCTCCCTACACTTTACATTTGCCTTGGAAGTTTGAAGATCAGCAGAAAGAGTGTTCCTGGGTTCCTAATCGTTAACTACTTTTCAAACCCAACTCATCAGTTCTGTATAGCATAGTAGCCCATCAGTTTTGTGTTTTTGTCTTTGGCATCATCTCTAAGAGAAGGTATAATTGCTAATAAGTAAAGAACAAAAAAGATTTCAAACCAAAAAACATAATCTTTATTTCACATCGTTATTTTACTTATTTTTACTTATTTCAGAAAGTTCAGAGACTTTTTTGAAATTTTTCCAAAAAAATAACTACAAAGAACAAGGAAGGCATACCTTCCATTACAATGGTGTTCGTGAAAAGATTTGCCACAGAACTTCCCTACTGTGGCCACGTAGTCCTTTAAAAAGGGCGGCTAAAGAAAAGGTGGTACATGTCTTCATTAGGCAGATTACATAGAAAACATATAGGGAAGATTCGCATGCCCCAGCTGATGATTTTATCCTTTGGTCTGTTATTTTCGTAACAAAAATATAATTTATAAAATAAAGAAATAACTATTATTTCGAAGAATAGCGGTTAAGTTCGAGATCGGAAAGTAAAAAGCTATTGTACTTCCGAATTCCAATCAATGTCTAAACTTCATTCAAAAAGCAAATGGAAGTTGGATTTTGATTTGAGTAAACTAAAACTAACTAGAAAGCGATTAAGTTTTGGAAACTGATTAGAGAATTGGGACTAGGGTTTCGATTCAACCTCCCCTTGCATTATAATTGTGGCGAAGTCTAGGGTTTCATTCAACTTGTAACCAGACCACCGATAGGGTAGCAATTCCTATCAATAATCCCCGAAAGACTATCTCAACACGGCACGGATCGTCTCATTGAATTTAACCAATGGCACAACCCGTCTCACATTGTATAGTCTATCTCAAAACTTATCACGAAATAATGAAAATGATCGTACAACGGTGCTTGATATCATGAATACAAACACAAAAGATAAATCGGAAAAATAGTGACTTTTATAAAAACTATAAATAATCCAACGTCATATAATTAATTGTTAAATAAAAACCGGCCCTTGAAATCTAAACAACGATACTTACTTGGAGAAGCATCCTCGTCGCCCCAGCGAGAGTGTTTAGCCAATCATGAAGTTTTTCCCCCTACCGCAGCCGCGGCTGTTATGCGTGTAAAAAAGATCACCCGGAGTTCGGTTGCTGTCCCTTTTTGTCTTGATTCTATTGCCTTCACCAATTGTAAAAAAGATCCCCCAGAGTTTTTAACATGTATCCACCAATCATCTTCCAAATAATCTTCTCTCGTGCAAGCTCAAACCATATATTCTTTAATTAATTGGTAGAGCATAGGGCCCACCATTAAGAAATATTTTAGACCACTTAACCGGCCACATGCTACGTGACACTCACAAGCCTGAATTATCGGTTCAACTTCTGGACCATCTTTGCATTAATTAAATCGAAGGCCAAATTGGTTGGATTGTCACCATTTGTTCGCTCTTCACATTTAACTCCTCAATTTAGCTCCGAATGTCATCCAATGGTTCCACAGATCTTGAAACGAGCAAAACAAGTATCAAGCCCCAAGTAGTGCGCAAAATGGATATAACAAGCCTAAGTTAAGGGGCGTAAATAAGTGTATTTACTCACTTATCATCCTTAGTCCTATGGCATCCTCTAATGGCCATCCAAAGAATGAAAAGATGTCGAGGAATGGACATGGAGTACCAGATTAGGTGATGCAAGTGTACTGTAGCTTGGTGGATTCTGATAGCATATCAAGTATATGCAACCCTAATGGTAGAATGCGAAGAGAATGTCCATGGAACTTGATCAAGTCTAGCATAGTTAGGATGGAAATGTGGAAGACGAGATGTTGGTAAAGGCCAAGTCCGTTCAGTGATATAAACAAGATTTGAACACTTCAGCATCAGTACGGATACCTGATGAAGGGCCAAAATATATGCTTAGGGGCCCTTCAGGCAGCCAATTGTCATGCCAGAGGAATGTGCTATTCCCATCACCAATAATATGCTTGATAAAGGGTCTAGCAATAGCCCTAAAGGCTAAGAATTTTTCTCCATGTCCATGAACAGCTAGAAGGAACTTCTAGAGTCCAGAAACTCTTTCTTTGAAAAAGATGCTTATAGCACCACTTAACCCATAGATAATTATGATGAGAGCAAATATATCACAGCTGTCAAAGGAAGTATGCATGATTCCATTCCTTAATCCCTCTTAAACCAAGTCCTCCTTTTTTAGGCGAGCAAACATTGGCCAAATAGCTTTGTTAGAGTGGGAATATGCTTCAATACCAGTCCATAGGAAGTTTCTGAAGAGCTTATCAATATTCAAGCAAACTGAGTTGGGAAGAACAGCATGCATGGTCCAGGAAACTTGTATACGAAAAAGGACTGACTTTATGAGTTGCAATCTTACAGCGTATGATAAAGGACTTATTGGCCCAACTTTTGATTTTATCCTGGATTTTAGAAATGAGACCTTTGCAATCTGCCACAGAGAGTTTTGGAGGATAATATGGGGACATCCAAATATCTAACTGGAAGTGTACTCATTTGGAAGCCCAACAGAGAACACATGATCTCCTTGTCCTGATTTTCCATGCCTAAAGGTTCGTATGGAAAAGCATAATTACTCGGTATGGGGTCCCTTATTCATTGATTACAAATAATGGATCCCAATTTCATAAAAAGTTCAAAGCATTCTGTGCCCAGTATGGAATAAGGAACTACTACTCGACTCCAGCCTACCCTCAAAGTAACGGACAGGCAAAAGCTTCCAACAAAACAATTCTTGATGGGATCAAGAAAATGTTGGATAAAGCAAAGGGGAAGTGGCCTGACGAATTGTCGTTAGTTCTATGGGCATACCGAACAATGCCTAAGAGGTCTACAGGAGAGACCCCCTATTCATTAGCATATGGAACGGAGGCCGTTATTCCATTAAAAACAGGTCTGCCGACCAACAGGACCACTTTGATTGAAAGTGGAGGAAATGACAGAGCCCAGGAGATTGAATTAGATCTTGCCGAGGAACAACGAGAGCGGGCCCTGGTGCATTTGGCCTCATACCAAGAGCAACTAATAAAAAGCTACAACAAAAATGTACATCCACGAGAGTTTGGTGTTGGAGCCCTTGTGCTTCGAAAGGTGCTCGACAACACTAAGGTGGCCAATGAGGGAAAGTTAGGAGCCAATTGGGAAGGCCCATATCGAGTTACTGAGATCGTGGGCATTGAGGCTTATCGATTGGCAGACCTGGACGGGAACCCAGTGCCAAGGCCTTGGAATGTCCACAATTTGAGAAAGTTCTTTATTTGAATATGTTAAGTATATTTTTCTTTATGCACATCGTGATTGTGTTAGGGTTACGAACAAAACTCTCTTGTGTTTTATTAGTTGCAAGGGGTACGAGTAACGCCCTCTTGAGTTTTGAATTTTAAACTTTAATTCTGAATATAGGAATGTTCTTCTTTAAAATTTTTTATTCTGGGTACTAGAATATGAAGTATGCCACTTATTCTTTAAACCGTCCTTCATATTGGGGAGCAGAGAATGGGCCCACGCGTTTTCTTTGCATACATACGAGAAATGTAGCTTGATTGCTTAAAGTATGAATACACTTAAGCATATATCCAAGCACGAATGCATACGAGAAATGTAGCTTAAAGTACGAATAAACTTAGGCATATATCCAAGCATGAATTAAAACTTGGGATGCATACGAGAAAATGCAAATATAGTTCAAGTACTAAACACTTGGCATACATACGAGTACGTATTGGCACCAAACAAAGTATGAATAAACTAGCTTAGGGATGCATACGAATACATGCACAAGTACGAGAAACTTAAATAAGTACGAAACACTTAGCTAAATATGCACCCTAGAAAGAAGACGGAGTATCAAACACAAATCAATGTTCAAAAGCCATACAAGGCAACATATGGCCAAAACACCTATGTTAAAACAAGTTTGGAACTTATGCCATACAGGGCAAAATCAACTATTTGGATGGCTAAGAATTGTCTGTCAAAAAAGGAGATTGTACTTATTCGTCTTCAGTAAGATCTTGAACGGTTACAGGAGCCGCTGGTGCAGTAGTATCCTCCGTAGCATTTTCTCTCCCAGTGGCCAGGGTTGGTCACGTCATCGCCTGGTTCAACATCAGCGGCAGGTTGTTTGGACGTGTGAACATCTTGCTCCTCATCTCCCTCCGCATTAATGTCTTCCTCAGGCCCAACAGCTGAACTTGGTAGTTCAATGTTGGTCCAGAGGGGTGACGATTCAGGTATCCCAGCTTTTGACAGACACGCTGTCCATGAGGCAACCCAAATCTGATCTTGTATCCCAGGCATTTGGTTCTTGTAGCTTTCCGTAGCTACTTTAATCCCTTCATTGTACCCCCGCTCGAATGCAGCTTTGGCTTCGTTCTAACTTGCCTCTAGTTCTTTCAAGGATTGGTTCAAACTGTCTTCAGCTCCCTTCAGCTTGCCTTTCAACCCATCTGCTATCCCCAGGGCTTGGTTCCTCTCCCTTTCGAGCCTAATGATAGTGCGTTGGAGTTTGGTGTTTTCGCTTACAAGCTTGGCACATTGGGGTTCGGACTGGCTGAGCTTCTGGGCCATAGCCACCATCTTTTGCATTACCTGTAACATCCGAATAGTCAAACACAAATACCAAAGGATATGGTTTACAACGGGACATTTTACCTTGACATTATGGGACATGAATGAGCTCAGAAGGTTGTCAGGAGAGCATGCCACTTCTTTCTGCATATCTCCAAGCAGCAGAAAGGCTTGAGACAGAGCAAGAGCTGTACCTTCAGACTCAACACTATCCCGAGCAGTGACAGCTCGATTTCCGTGAGTAAAAGGAGGAGCCCATGTAGGAGCTGGAGATGAAGAGGATTGTGGAGGCCTTTCCTGAGATTCCTCCACTCGTTGGCGTTTGTCTCGGTGGAGGGCCTCGATTTCTTCTGGGGAGAACCCTGGAGGAGCATCAGTCTGGATCTGGGCACGGCGACCATGACCTTGAGAACCACTTTGGCTCCGAGCAACATTACGACCCCGACCGGGAATGGTAAGAAGGCTCCCTAAGTCAATTGGCCAGTTCATTTTCTGGAGGTGAAGGGGTGTAGCCGCTAGAAGAGGAACTGGATGTGGAATTGGTAGTTTCTTCGGCGAGAGGAATTGGAGGTGTTTGAGAACGCCTTTCTTCTTGCTTGGGGAACGGCCTTGATGGACCCACTAGAACAGGATTGTTGGCTGCACGGGTATGCCGATCAATGAAACCACCATATGAAGCTTTATAACTAAGCGACATTTGAGCTACTCTTGCTCGGCCTGAAAGGTATGTCCCTTCACCATTGAAAGCAAGTGCACGTCTGATATCTGCTACATGAACTTGTGGGGTTATGATGTTATGGCCTTGATTGATGTTTGGAGCTGTAACACAACACAATGCACAAATAAATAGAAGCATGAGAAGGCTTTTTCTGAAAAAGAAGAACATATGGATTATGAAGAAAGCACTAACGTGGGCTCCCGAATATGTGAGGAGCATGAAAACCAATCATTTGGCCATCCTCATCTCTGGGTTCGAAATTGCCCGTAACAATCAGAAAATCATCATCATCCCCTCGAGCAGAATCAGGGAGTTCAAAGACAAGTTTCTTTCTAGAATCCCTACTTTTTAAATAACATGTGAGGGCATTCCCGGTTCTGGAGATGCTGTATAAATGATGGATGTCATATAAACCTAAAGAAGTCCCTAACATTTGATTTAGGGCATTTATACCCATAACCATTTGAAAGAAATTGGCTGAAACTTGCATAGGGGAAAGCCTATAGTATGCCAGAACCTGACGAAGTAGGGGAGCTAAGGGAAACCTAACTTCGCCCTCAACGACGGCTACTACATGAATGTGAAGGGTGTCAAAGTCAAAACTTTCACGAATGGCAGCCTCAGGAGCCAAAGCAATAGCCACGTCATCAGGAATCACGTGACGAGATCTGAAACTTGACATGGTCTGAGGAGTATTACAATGCCTCCGAAATCTCCCCATAACCAGAAAAATTTGGTTTCTTTGAATAAAGAGAAGGGGAGACGGAGAAACCCTAAAAACGATTGTAAACAATCAACGAGAGAAATGGAGCAGAGAGAAGAATGGTGACTTACGAATTGGTAGATGGAATCCCTAAAGCAGAAAAGAAGAGGCCTCGAGATGGTGAACAGAGCTTCAATGGCGGGTAAGCTCGAACTTTCTTTCTGCAAAGGGAGTCTAAAAGAGAGAATGGGATTTTGAAAATGGGACGAAAATACAAAAATACCCTAAAAAGTGTGGTGGCATATACGAAATGTCACCCCAGACGCCATTTTTGTGTACCGTTCCCCAAAAGGCATCCGTTCGCGTTTAATGTAAACAATACAACGAACGACACGTGTAAAACTTAGGGCTAAAAAGCATGTCTAGGCCGAACGAAGAGATGTTTTTGCCTTTGTTAAATGATGAAACTTGCACCAAATCTATAAAATAAGATGCAGGAACAGAATAAATTTGCTCGGTAATTAAGAAGCTTTACTCATTATCTAAAAAAAAACGTAACGAGTAAAGCTGGGTAGCAATTGTAGGGAGGTAATCCTGAACAGGTCCAAAAAGGGTCCGAACACGTTGTGAA